>SZWC01003874.1:65482-84098 GCA_023375785.1 Penium margaritaceum | reverse complement strand
CCCCCCCCCCCCCCCCCCCCCGACAACACTGAATCCTACACTCTGCTGGCGGCGTCAGCCCAGTGTGGCGCAACCTCCTGCCCACCCTCTCCCCCAGCAACGCAAGCTTCGTCCTCTTTTGCACATGAGGTGGGCAGTCAGCCAGCCCTGGCAGCAGGCTCTTCACGATGCGCTTGCGAGAGCCACGCTGGCAAGCCACGTCTGCAAGCCACGTCGGCAAGCCACGTCGGCATGCCACGTCTGCATGCCACGTCGGCATGCCACGTCGGCATGCCACGTCGGCAAGCCACGTCGGCATGCTGAGGCATGAACCTGCACAATGACCGGCCCTGCCTGACGACGACGACTCATCCCGAGTCAGTCCCAGAGGAGCACCACCTTGCTCACGTCTGCCCTACCGTATCTTAGCCCCTCATCTCCCCCACCCTCCTTCACCCTGACTTTCTCCCACTACTCCTTGTCCAGCTCCTCTTCCTCTGCCCCATGCTCCTCCTCCTGATCCCTTCTTCCTCCATTTCACCTACTGCTATCGAGATACGCGCTACTTGCCACACTACCGCTACTCCTACTCGTGCTCACTCAGTCACTCTTCACACGCCTTTGCGACCTCAGGCTTAGCCGCCAACACCGCAGCCGGCGGACTGCAGCACGGGACAGCACAGCGACGCGCCAGGCGCCAGCGCCACCACCAGCGCCAGCGCCCAACTCCAGCACCAGAGTCGGCGCGAGGGGGCCCGAGCACGCACATTGGCGGCAGTGGCATGAAGCGCGCCGACCAGTGAGCGACGTTGGCCATCCCACCACCAAGACGACGACCGGCTGGAGCCTCACTCCTCGCCGTTTCCTCGCGGCCAATCATCACCACCAGGCCGCCTCAGCCGACGACGACGCGCTAGAAGAAACTGCTGCCGTTGCCCCCGCTTGCCCACTGCCTTCGGTTCCATTACTGACTTCATTGCCCCACTGTTGGCGAGAGGGGGGGGGGGGGGGAGAGAGAGAGAGAGAGAGCGAGAGAGAGAGAGAGCGAGAGAGAGAGAGAGCGAGAGAGAGAGAGAGCGAGAGAGAGAGAGAGCGAGAGAGAGAGAGAGCGAGAGAGAGAGAGAGCGAGAGAGAGAGAGAGCGAGAGAGAGAGAGAGCGAGAGAGAGAGAGAGCGAGAGAGAGAGAGAGCGAGAGAGAGAGAGAGCGAGAGAGAGAGAGAGCGAGAGAGAGAGAGAGCGAGAGAGAGAGAGAGCGAGAGAGAGAGAGAGCGAGAGAGAGAGAGAGCGAGAGAGAGAGAGAGCGAGAGAGAGAGAGAGCGAGAGAGAGAGAGAGCGAGAGAGAGAGAGAGCGAGAGAGAGAGAGAGCGAGAGAGAGAGAGAGCGAGAGAGAGAGAGAGCGAGAGAGAGAGAGAGCGAGAGAGAGAGAGAGCGAGAGAGAGAGAGAGCGAGAGAGAGAGAGAGCGAGAGAGAGAGAGAGCGAGAGAGAGAGAGAGCGAGAGAGAGAGAGAGCGAGAGAGAGAGAGAGCGAGAGAGAGAGAGAGCGAGAGAGAGAGAGAGCGAGAGAGAGAGAGAGCGAGAGAGAGAGAGAGCGAGAGAGAGAGAGAGCGAGAGAGAGAGAGAGCGAGAGAGAGAGAGAGCGAGAGAGAGAGAGAGCGAGAGAGAGAGAGAGCGAGAGAGAGAGAGAGCGAGAGAGAGAGAGAGCGAGAGAGAGAGAGAGCGAGAGAGAGAGAGAGCGAGAGAGAGAGAGAGCGAGAGAGAGAGAGAGCGAGAGAGAGAGAGAGCGAGAGAGAGAGAGAGCGAGAGAGAGAGAGAGCGAGAGAGAGAGAGAGCGAGAGAGAGAGAGAGCGAGAGAGAGAGAGAGCGAGAGAGAGAGAGAGCGAGAGAGAGAGAGAGCGAGAGAGAGAGAGAGCGAGAGAGAGAGAGAGCGAGAGAGAGAGAGAGCGAGAGAGAGAGAGAGCGAGAGAGAGAGAGAGCGAGAGAGAGAGAGAGCGAGAGAGAGAGAGAGCGAGAGAGAGAGAGAGCGAGAGAGAGAGAGAGCGAGAGAGAGAGAGAGACGGAGAGACAGAGAGACAGAGAGCGAGAGGAAAGGGGGGGGGGGGATAGAGGGTCACGGGTTGCTGCCAGGCAGGCTGGTGCTGGCCATGGCCTGGTCGAACAGCTCGTTCGTCACCTTCGCCCGCTGCAGCAGAGCCTCCACAGCTGAAGAAGACGCCCCCTCCTCCTCCTCCTCTCCCTCACCCTCCCCGTCCCCGTCCTTCTCCTCCTCCTCCTCCTCCTCCCCCCCATTGGCCTCCCCATTCGCCACAACAACGCCGTCCTCTGCAACGGCCGCCGCCGCCTCGCCTGCATCGGACTCCGCAGCCACCACTCCGTTGGCCACCACCGCCGCCGTCGCGGGCGAGACCTCGATGCCCAGCTTGCTCAGAATGGATCCCGGCGGGGGAGGGGTCGGGATCCCATCCAAACCGTCATCCGCCACGATGGCAGCAGCGACGGCATCGTCGGCGTCGGCGTCGGCGTCGGCGGCGGGTGAGGCGTCGTGGAACTCCTCCGCGCGGGGCGAGCTGGGCAAGCTGCCGTCGGCAAGCAGCGACCTGCTGGAGCCCCCCGCGCGGGGGGACTCGGAGATGGAAGCCGACGCATCGAAGAACCCAACGGCGTCGTCGGCGGTCGCGGCGATGCTGTCGCTGGTGGTCAACCCGACTTCAGCCGGTGCTTCGGCACGTGTGTCGGCGGCGGCGGTGGTCGGGGAGGAGGAGGACGTCTTGTCGGCGGCGTCGGCCCCCTTCCGCTTCCGCTGCAGGGCTTTCACGCCGAAGAACACGGCGGCTGCTGCGGCGGCAAGCGCGGGGACGAGAGGCAGCAGCCCGCCGCCCGAGCGCTTGGCTTGCTTCTTCGGGGTGGCGGAGGTGGCCATGGCGCGGGATCTCCGGCGGAGTTTGCGGGGCGGAGGAACGTGGAGAGTGAGCGGAGCCGTCGGCTTGGATTGCCGACGGACGGAATGTTGGCGGGAGACTTCTTGGCGCTTCCAAGCGCGACGCTCAGTGCCCTGTTCCGGGGCATGGCTTCTGAAGTAGGCAGTCAAAGAGCTCGGTCAGACCTCAACCGGTGGCCCCTCGAAACACAAAAGGCGGGAGAATTTTAATCAAAATTCCGGTATGGACGTACGAGATGCCTTCGTCCATACAGACATGCTCTACGATGGCTTCAGATGACAAGCGCGCGCTTCTGATGCGCCATGGACCGGTGGCCTTCGGTGGGGTCCGGTGGCCTTCCCTCCGGTCCCTCTCCCCTGGTTGCCGTGCGGAGGCCACCCTGCCCATGGGGAGGGTGGGCGCCGATGTGCTCCATACCACTTCACTCCGACCAGGCCGGTGGACAGGGCCAGACTTGGAGGGAATGCATGAAAGCATTGCCGTGAGTCACCGTACGGAGGCATTCATCTCGTGCGTCCATACCGAGAATTTTATCGAATTCTTCCCGCCTTTTGTGTTTCGAGGGGCCACCGGTTCAAGTGTGACCGACCTCAAATGCAGAACTTCACGCGGGTCCCTTCCAGTTCTGCAAGAGAAGTCGACTTCAGTTTCGACGCATCTTGACATACAAAAAGAGTGTAGTTCAAGACCTGGGAGCACAATTTTCCGTTTGTGACTTCGTTCGTCTCCGAATACGAGCTCAGAAGTAGAGGTGGTTAGTCTGAGTCGCAAAAGGCTCTTGATTCGCTCTTGCGTCATGATCACTTGTCAAGACCAATGGAAATCTCACGCGCGTTAAATGACGTCACGAATTTTGATGAAAAGTATCTGAGACACGGTCTGCCAAAGAAACCAAAGAACTGACTTCCGGAAGCAAGAATGCGAGGTGCGCAAGGTCTCCACTTCGGAAGCTGTGTCCACTTCGGCGGGCTCCTGAATAGCACGTGTCAAGCCAAAAATCGAGGCACACGTCAGCGTGCTAAGCCACCTCCCGCTCGCTGGCATGTCGGCGGGTGAATTCCGATGTCTGATTCTTTTGCCGCGGAACAGGACAGAGATCCGCACTGCGGAGAAACGGTGGTAACTATGGACGCAAAAACTGGAGGAATGACTGAATTACCCTAGTGGATCAAACCGACGGAGAGCTTGGCCCACTGTCCCATAATTGTAGTAATTGAAGGTCTACAACCCTCAAATCATCCCATCTATTATGTGGAACGTAGCGTAGATGGTGAACATCTAGAATTTTGAAGGCAGAACAAGTTTTCAAATTTGGGACACTTGAGAAATTTATAATTAGCGATAAGTGTATTTCGATGACCAGTGTTGAATGATCAAATATATACATACAAGTGTCCAGTTATGAATGAATCGACCCAACAACCCCGACATAGCCGGGGTTGTTGGGTCGAATGTCGAGCGACGCGTGTGGGTCGCATCGTGAGTGGTTGGATTTGAGAAGCTCCGTCGAGAAATCGGGGGGCTTTCAGAATTGACGGTGAAGATGCGAGATGCATCTTTATAAATCCAAATTCAACTCGGTGCGTTCAGAAGTCAATCAAAGGGCCGTTTCACTTTTGTTGTGGATTCGCGAGAGTGGTCTACACGTGGTGGGCTCGGCCGTCGGGGTGAAAATCAGGGTCCCAACACGTGGTGGGCTCTTTTTGTAGTAACATAAATGCCCACTCGGAAATATTAGGGACTCGTGTACGTCTGGTACGTACCACTTCCCCCCCCCTTTAGCCGCAATATCCCTATGCGTGTACATATGTGTCCCAGTGAAGGCAGTAATAGCTGTTGATGAGGTGATTGACGTCTCAGAGGTTCTCGTAGGGCTCCTAGCCGTTATGCACGACGTCATAGCCGTTTCACTTGACAAGATATTATGTTGTTTTACGACATCGTCAATGGCCGAGCATGTCCTCGATGTCGTATTCGGTTTCCGCGTCTACTTATACACGGGGATGAGGAGGGACATCCCTTCCGGGATCTCGGTAGTGCTTGAACCTGCTAATATGGAACACCGGATGAACTTGCATAGTGTCGGGGAGTTTGATCCACGCAACCACACATCGAGTGCAGTTGTCTGTCAATCTTCCACCACATGTCATTGCAAGGTAAGCTGAGTGACTCGATCTGCTGCATGGTGGTAATGCCACCATCTCCCTCCTCAACTCTCACCGTGATGAGTCAGTTCATCGCACCAATTTTGTTTGCAGGCAGATTGGACTAATAGATGATGCAGAGTTTTCCAAGCTTTGGCCGCCAAGGTGCAACCATGGAAAGTCCCACTGTGACTCAGCTGAACCAGATGCCAGGTGCATGAGCGCCTCCTTGCTCTTCTTTACAAAGGCCTATTTCTGCATGTCCTTCACTGTTTGGGGACTTCCGTTCCCTTCATAACCTCGAGCAATTCACTATGCATGAGGTGTATCTCAAAGTGCCACATCCAAAGCCCACATTTAAGGCCATTCGTTTACTTCTTCATGGGCTATGTCTGCGTCTTCTGCAGTATTAGCAATAGTAGCAGCGTTTGTTACTGCTGCTAATACTACAATGCTGTTACTGTCACTGCCGCAACCACAATAGCTATGGCAGTGGTGCTTCTGCTACTGATTTTGCTGTGATCTCTGTTGATGAAGTGATGCTTATTCTGCTATTCCAGAGGCCACGGCTAGCACTGCAATACTACTACTGCGTCTGTTTTTGAAAAACTTATGCTACTACTGCCACGGGTGTTGTTACTGCAGTACTGTTGCCGTTGCTATGGGTAGATGCAGATTGCGGCAGTCAGCTATATGTCAGTCAGGTAGCCTGCTGCTGATCATGCCGTTGGCTACTTCTCCTGCTTTGCTGCTGCAGTAGAGAATTGGCAACGGCATAGGAGGCAGTTGTGATGAAAGTGGCCACGACCTGGATTAGGAGGCGGTGATGAGAAGCACCTCCATCGATGTGTGCAGTGGCCTCTAGCGTTGCTGTTTCTTGCCATGGAGGTGCTATTGGCTGCAATGCATGCTGTTTCTAGTAAAAAGCTGCTGTAGACATTTGGTGATGTTGTCTGTTATGACCTCAAGGCACTGCTCTCCATGGCTGCAGTGGCTCATGACACCACTCAGACCAGATTGCAGCCACTCACGGATGCAATACAGGGTGCTGCTGCAGTAAGAAAGATGTGGCAGCGTAGGCGGTGGTAGCGGCAATGGCTATCATAGCCCGGATCCTAAGGTAGTGGCATGACAAACGGTCGTGTTTGCGTGTGAGCAGTTGTCTGTCATTGCATTGATACCAAAACTTGTAGATGATGAAGTGAGGTGGAGAAGAAAAGCACTAGAAATGACATGGGAGCTCATTTTGGTGGATTTTTATGGAGGGCTTTGCATGTTTAAAATACACACATACCATAGAGTGAGGGTTAGCGGGGTAAATTGGTGAGAGCAAGAAACCAGGTAGAAAACTCGCTTGCGCTCACCAACCAAATTGTGTGAAGAGGAAGACAAGACCAAGTACGGCTGAAAAAGATGAGGAATCACTTTTCCTAGGGGTGTGACAAAAATGGAGACTACTCCAAGCACCCACCAAGAACTTATCCTCAAATTCTGCTGAAGCAAGGCATCTCTTCTTACTAGCATGATTACGAAAAATTTGGACACAGGTGGTAACTGCAATTTGGTTGGTGAGCGCAAGCGAGTTCCTGCAATTTGGTTGGTGAGCGCAAGAAGTCCTTTCACCAAAATGAACTAGTTCCAGTGAGAGTAATTGCAGAGATGAATGGTAACTGTGAAGGAAGCAACCTATGTAACTGCCGTGGTGCAAGGCACATGACGCACGTGGCTGGGTAGGTTTGCCTAGGAACAACCCCAAAACGAATATTATGAGCATATCTCTATGCAATTTCAAAGCAATGAGTTGCTATGCAAACCTAGAGCTGCAGAAATCCAAGCCAGATTCCATGCATCCTCACCTGCTGTGGTCTGTTGCCAGGTAAGACATCTCACATGCAAACAAGGCCAACGGCCAGTTCACCAATAAAAATCTAGTTTCTGCCTATTAGGCAACCGGTACCCTGACAAGCTACAGACGTGTGGTACCAGTGGCATAGGAGCTACTGGGGTGAACCCGGGGTCCAGCAGGTCAGCTCACTAGATCACCAGGTAGTCACCATGTCAGCACCAGCTGGGTCACTATCAGGGATCTGCACAAGCATGAACATACGGATGAATGTTCACAGCCAGCCATATTGAAAACTGGTCAGAGACGATCCACAGACCAACCCTCCCACATGACCCAATGGTACGCATGTCACATGCAGAACTGAAACAAGTGCGCAGCGGAGTGCTCAATGAAACTGAAGAACACCCTAGTCTCAATCATTCTCAGACACGAGGTCTAGCCCGGAAGGATAAATGGCCACTCCAAATTTATCACCTGTCAATTCCTTGATCAAGAAGTCAGCCTTCTGCATGTCCGTGCCAACCCAGATGATGGAGATCACTTGCTGTTGTGCCAGGTCACACACAGAATGATGATCAAAAGCAATATGCTTTGTGCATGCATGGAAGATACCGGATCTTTCCGTGATGTCAGGAGCACTCTGGATGAAAGAACCAAGAAAAATGCTCTGGAAAGACTAACAAAGCTCGTGCAACAAGTGCTGCAGCCACAAAGCCTCAGCATCCCTTGCCCCCAGTGCAATGTGCCCTGTCTCTAATGAGATGTAGAAAACACAACAATTCTTGCCGTTGTGCCAGGACACAGGGTCACCACTAAGCATGAACACATACCTGTTCCAAATCCTCCTATAAGGGATCGAGGCACAGTCACTGTCTGTGTAGCCATCAAGAAAACAGTGAGCACTGTCAAAAGAGGCAGAGTCCAAAGTATGGAGAAGATAAAAAATACTGTACCACTCACAAAGACACATGTAGGACTCTCATCCACGGACATGTGTGAGGAGGTGGAAGGGAAAGGAAATTTTGGGATGGGAGGTCATGGCAAAGTACATGAGTGAGCAAGTTATGCGCAGGTCCAGGGTCAGGTACACTTTATACCCTGGTTGTGTTGGATAACTAACTTTTAGGATATCTTGCCCATCGATTGTTATGGGGGTGTTTGCTATGTGGATAGAATCTTATAGATCTACAAAATGATCCCCCATAAGCCGTGCATTGTCCCTGGTGAAGCATCCGTGCCTGTCGCCTGTGATCACAAATGATTGCCATCCCAATCAAGACTGTAGCAAGCCCCACGTTCTTCATCCTATAGACACCCTGGAGGACTGTCTTAGCCTCCTTCATGGCCTCCAAGGATGAAGACGTGATCAGGAGGTGTTTGAGATAGAGCAGGATGGCAGTCAAGAGGCTAGGTGACAGATATAGAAAGAGCGATGGGCCATCTCACTTTGGATACATCCCAATCAAAGTAGCGTACATGTGAGGGGCATAAGGTCATCGAGGCAAGGTGGGTCTTGCACAAAAAGGTGAAACCGATGGCTTACTAGACCACTACAGAGATTGCTTGAAGGCCAAGATCTTTTCACACGTCATGGGTGTCAACTGCATTGACAACTTTGCCCCTGTTGGATGCATGACAGTGGCCCGCAAGCTCTTGAACGCTATGGCATAGTAAAACTGGGAGCTCGATCAAATTGATGTGCACTACGTGTTCCTCCATGGGACGTTGTATGAGGAGATCTGCATGGTCCAGCTTGCAGAATTTTAGCACGACACCATGGTTTGGTGCCCCTGCAAGGCCCTCTACTCGCTCAATCATTCATCGCAGTGCTCGAACCAAGATCAATGAGCTCAAACATACCATGACCTCTGATGACCCTGTGCCCTTCCTTGCATGCTGTATCCAAGAGTCTAGCATCCTCAGCCGATAGCACCTCCTTCAACATGCTTGGGTCTGGCAATGAAGAAAGAGAGCTCCAAGTGGCCGAGACATGCTTTGTGGCTTGGACCTCATCCAATTCAGCCGCAGCATCGCAGGAAAAATCAAACTCATCAGTGACCAGCTCATTACCAGTTATTCATGCTAGGTGCACCTTTGACGGGTTCATGTGAACACTGAGTCCAAGAGCCTTTGTGCCAGTGTCACCACTCTGGATATAGCGGGTCAACCTGAGGAAGTAGGAGCTGGGAAGCACCTTAGGCTGGACTCTATGGTCTGTTGCATGTTCATGGGCTGCTGAGTAGTGTGATCCAACACATTCATGGTGGAAGTTCCCAGCTGATTTTGGCAAATTCGCTCCTTAAGAATGCGGATCTCTATTGACAGATCTCTGCCGACCTCCTCGTCACTTTCCAGGTCCAGCTGGTTCTGTTCCGGGTAGTGCACACAAGTGCCAAGAATCCATATAGTATGGCTGTGATGTGTATTGGGACTGGTGTCGGCCACTGCCAGGGCACTAATGCCTCAAACCTCACTTGTGCCAAGCTCGTGCATGCAGCAACTCTAGGATCTCCAGTACCATAGCATGCTGTTCAACCTGCTGTGCACCTCACCAATGGCTTGTGTGTGTGTGTCTTCAATGCTGTGGACTCAGCCGTGACCGAAGACCCCTGACCCTTGATGGTGATGACTGGCGGCGCAATGTGTGCTTGCCCAGTGCCACCGCTGCTGGAAAGTTTTCCACAGAATTTTCCCCACCCTTGTGGGTGTGGGAAACATGGAAGTGGTGGTTTGGAGCTAAAAGTGAGGAATGAAAGCCAAGAAAAACCTGACAGTGTTTCCCCCTTTCCCATTGAGCGTGGGAAACATGACATGGGTTGTCTAAGCCATTGGAATACCCCTCTTCCAAATAGACATGGTCAAATGCTCTTAGAGAGAGTGGAATTCAACCCAGGCCAACCCAGATTTTAGTGTTTTTTTTCACCGCTATTGCATACACTACAGCTGCTTTTGTTGACTAGGTTGGTGGAGGGAGATGAGAGGAAGGTCAGCTGCTCAATACAAGGTTGTCAGAATATAGCAGCAATGCCCAAAAGACACAACTGAAAATGGGGCAATCGAGAAAATATGCAATCTGCCCCCCGTTGCCCTCGACGACCACAACAACAATATTCGGACTGCCAGTCTCAGCTCCCGCCGAGAAAAAAACCCACAGCCGATGCAAATGAACGGTCTATTGACTGTTCGCTGTCCTACGTGGCATCCCGACGGCGAGCGTCTTCCCTCGCCAACCGTTCGACGGTCGCTCCCGCGCTACGGTCCCCACAAGATGACAACAGCCAACCTTAGCCTTGGCAAGGCAACACCGGGTGCCAGGCCTCAAGACCAGCGTCGGAGTTGTTCCCCGACCCCGCCTACAACAACCGCCACATCAGCGGCCGACCGCCTATGGCGGCACCGCTCGTATCGCCCTCCTTAGCGAAAGGGCTTAGGCTAGGATAGGTAGAAGTTCAAAATGTTCTGTACCTGCTTGTGTTACCTAATCAACTATGCTTGGTTCCTTCTTGCCTTTGCCCGCCCCCTGTGGCTGCGGCCTGCCTCTCAGTCCCTCATTTCTTGTTGCCCGCCTCCCTTGGCAGCGGCTTTGCGCCTCATGTCCTCGCCCGCCTCCACGGCTGCGGCCTTCGCTTGCTCAACTCCTCGCCCGCCATCCTTGGCTGCGGCATCCTCATCTCGTGCCCGTGCTCACCAGCAATGCACCCATTCCTCCTCAGCTTCAGCTTCTTTGCTCAGTGGCCCGCACCTCGGCGCTGTGGCTCATCGCCCGCGCCTCAGATGCTGCGGCTCATCGCCCGCGCCTCGGATGCTGCGGCATCTCTCCTTTCTGTGCCCGCACCAGTGGTGCTGCACCCAGATCCTCATGACCAGTTTGTCTGCTCCTCAGCATTGCAGTTCTTCATTGTACAATGGCCCGCGCTTTACCGCTGAGGCCCTTTCCCTCTGCCGGCCCGTGCCTCAGCGCTGCGGCATTCCAGCCCGCGCTTCGGCACTGCCCCCACAAGTTACGGCTCAGACAGTCTTCTTGCCATCATCCGTTAGATTCATCCTCTTTTCTGTGCACCGCACTCTGCTTGGCTTTCCTATTGTATGTATCCGGGCCGCTCACTTCTCGAAACTTCATGGAAGCTTCTGTGGAACTTACCAAGTCTGTGCCGTTACTCCTAACGTGTCCCCTGCCTCCCACAGTTTACTGACATGGTATCAGAGCGCAGGGAAAGATTCTCCATCCGCCTTCGATCCTCTCCACATCTCTGACGCCTAAACCGCCAGGCCGAGCCTCGCCGTTACTTTCTACTCAAAACCAGCCGAACTACTGTCGCCTCCTCCTTCCCTCATCTGGAAATCGCCTCTCCAACAGCACCCCTACAACAACTCAGGGGCCAGTCTGATGTTTTCTGCCATCACCTCCCCAAGACCTCTCAGACCCCACTACAGATCAAGCCATGAAACTTTCCCGGTACTACCTCAAGCTCTCCCTTCTTGCGTCCAGCAACATCCTCTCTCTTGTCGCCTCCTTTGCTTCAGACCCTACTACAGTGTTCTACTCTACAATCACCGCCATTCTCCTCTTCCTTCTAGGACAAGTTCTCCCACTGCAAACTAAAAAATCATCTACTACAATCCGCCAGCCATCCACAGCCGTTCGAATCATCAGCTCCTCCGTGCCTCCCTGCAACCATCCCATCATCACACGACAACCACAGTCACACTTGGCTGCCTCAGGTCCGCCTCTCCTTTGCCCTGAAGAAACTCCAACAGTGGGACCCACAGGAGTAGCAGCAGCAATTAGGGAGACCGTAGCAGATACACCACAACAGGAAGTAACATCACTCTCCTCCGATGCAACATTCTCAACCGCGCCGCCGAAAGTGCATCATCAATCATCCATCTCTGCTCTGCCAACTACCATGACCTCTGTGGCCACCATGAACAACTCCTACTCAGAAGTAGCCACTCCTGCTACAAACACGCACCGCCGCCACCGTCGCCCTCGTCATCTCCGACAACTGCGCTGTACTTAAAATAACCCTCCTGTCCTGCCTATCAATGCAGTCACCTTCCAGCAACAGCATAACTTACTCTCACCTCTGATCCCAAACAGCACACAGAAACAACATGCCACTGTCTCTCTCCCACAGGCCACCCTCTTTCACACACTCCTTGAACAACTCCACCCAACCGATCATTCCTCCTTTCTCAAATCCTTTTCGTCACCACCTCTAGCATTTTCTCCAAGGCCCTACATTATTCCTCCAGCAAACCTCAAGAACGACCTCTCCCTCTGTCGAGTTTCCTCACCACCTGATCCACTGTCTATCTTCCCCAAGCATCCGAACAAAAAGCAAGCCCACTCCCACAGCAAAGACCTGGCCCATATCACCTGCACTGAACACATCAACCATCCATCTCCATCAAGGAACTCCTTGCAGCCATGTTTCTCCCCAACCTCACAGCAACTCACGGGCCATGCTCACCTCTGGCCGACCATCTCTTCCCTTCCTTCACCCTCACTCAGTCCTGCGTCTCCTCATGGCCTCAGTACACTCGCCACTGCTCCCTTTGACTTTCTGCTCCTACCCCGTCCTCTGCGAGATCTTCCATCACCATCTGGAGCCATGCACACCTGCAAGGCTCTCCCTTCATCCATCATCCTCTGCAACAAACGAGCCCTTGCCTTCCATACTATCTACTCCAATCCAGGATCATATCCTTCCTATCTTCCCAACAAGTCTCCTCCAATTTCCTCCTCTCCCGCCCTCTCCTCTTCACGTCTTTTGGGATTGATGGGGGGTATCGAAATATATCAGCAATGCCCAAAAGACACAACTGAAAATGGGGAAATCAAGAAAATATCCAATCTGCCGGCCGTCGCCCTCGACGGCCACAACAACAATATTCGGACCGGCAGTCTCAGCTCCCGCCGAGAACAAAACCCACAGCCGATGCAAATGAATGGTCTGTTGACCGCTCTCTGTCCCGCGTGGCATCCCGACGGCCGGCGTCTTCCCTTCCAACCGTTTGACGGTAGCTCCCGTGCTACGGTCCCTGCAAGATGACAACGGACAACCTTAGCCTTGGCAAGGCAACACCGGGTGCCAGGCCTCAAGACCAGCGTCGGAGTTGTTCCCCGACCCCGCCTACAACAGCCGCCGCATCAGCGGCCGACCGCCTACGGCGGCACCGCTCGTATCGCCCTCCTTAGCGAAAGGGCTTAGGCTAGGATAGGTAGAACTACAAAATGTTCTGTACCTGCTTGTGTTACCTAATCAACTATGCTTGGTTCCTTCTTGCCTTCGCCCGCCCCCTGTGGCTGCGGCCTGCCTCTCAGTCTCTCATTTCTTGTTGCCCGCCTCCCTTGGCTGCGGCTTTTCCCCTCATGTCCTCGCCCACCTCCACGGCTGCGGCCTTCGCTTGCTCAACTCCTCGCCCGCCATCCTTGGCTGCGGCATCCTCATCTCGTGCCCGTGCTCACCAGTACTGCACCCATTCCTCCTCAGCTTCAGCTTCTTTGCTCAGTGGCCCGCACCTCGGCACTGCGGCTCATCGCCCGCGCCTCGGATGCTGCGGCACCTCTCCTTGCTGTGCCCGCACCAGTGGTGCTGCACCCAGATCCTCATGACCAGTTTGTCTGCTCCTCAGCATTGCAGTTCTTCATTGTACAATGGCCCGCGCTTTGCCGCTGAGGCCCTGTCCCTCTGCTGGCCCGTGCCTCAGCGCTGCGGCATTCCAGCCCGTGCTTTGGCACTGCCCCCACGAGTTACGGCTCAGACAGTCTTCTTGGCATCATCCATTAGATTCATACTCTTGTCTGTGGACCGCACTCTGCTTGGATTTCCTATTGTATGTATCCGGACCACTTACTTCTCGAAACTTCGTGGAAGCTTCTGTGGAACTTACCAAGTCTGTGCCGTCACTCCTAACGTGTTCCCTGCCTCCCACAGTTTACTGACAAAGGTGACTAATGAAATTTTCGAACGGCAAACTGATCAAGTTTCTTGATGAGATAAAATGCTGGAAAAAACTGATTTCTCAGCCCAAAAAAAGGATAAGACACTGATGACGTGTCCAAGGGGAATCCTGATGTCAGGAGCCTGATTTCTGATATCAGTAGTGAATTTGACACTATAGTGGTCTTCCTGGACCCTCTCATGGTGCCTCAAGCACCCCCACTTGTCTCCCCTTGCCTCTGATATCTTTCCTCTCCCCATTTTTCTATGTTGTTGCCATGTGTGCGCCCCTTCCACGTGGGGTCCGCGTGGTACACGTGAAAGGAGGGGGGGGGGGGGCTCATTTTCCCCTTAGTTGTTGAAGCTGTGGCTGCTTTCGATGCTGCGGCTGCAGTGGTTGATGCAATTTCTATGGTTTCTGCGGCTGATGTGGATACTAAAGCTGTTGCGGCTACTGCAGCTGTTGTGACTAATATGGCTGCTGGGGCTGTTGCAACTACTACGGCACCTGTGGCTTGTTTTGCTTCTGTATCTACATGCGGCTGCTGCTGCCACTTTTGTTGTGTTCCCGCCATCAACAGGAGTCTTTGGCTGGTGCAGCCACTACAGTTGAATGATGTAGCAGTGGTGATGTGGTTGCCTGCTGCTGCCACTGTCACCATGGCTGCTCCTCTGCTGCCGCTTACGACTGCTGCATGCAGGAGTGGCATGGTGGGTCCTCCCTGGCTCTTGGAAGCAACTGTGACTCTCATTGCTGTTGCCGTAGCTGTGTCTTTGCTGTAAAACTTAGGCAGGCATGCCTCGCTGCTCTGATACCATGAGAAGATGTGTGGAAGCTTCTTACTCCTGTTGTCCTTGCTGAGCAATGCTATCTCAGGACGCTGACACGGGGGCAAGTCATTAAAGCGTAAAACAGAAAGGATTTAACTAGGAGAGACATACACTAGTCTTAGTTGAAGTAATTGTAATGAGTGGAAACTGAAGAGGGCACAAGCTACATAGCTGACTGTCATGAATTTCACCACTCATCAGGCCTTAGTGTGAGTGGTGAGGTGGCCGACATCTCATCAGCACCAAGATGCCATTTCAGACATGTGCAAGAGGACTTGGGTGCTAGCTTTGCGCAGCACCATGCACACCAAGACCGGCATCCTCAACGGAGTAGTTCTCGCGAAGACGGAGGCGTGAGAAGCTGGCTGGCACAGGAGAAGACATGCAGGGTCAAGGCTGGAGGTCTTCAACATGGCACAGGGTAAAACAGCCCGTGGCCAGGGCTTTTGACGAGGCTGCATTTGGTACCGGCCACTCCGAAACGCGCCGGAAATTCAGCCTGAAGGGTTGATTCAGTGCCGTTTGAATCAGACCGAAGCAATGTGTGCGGGAAGCTTTTCTGAATCTTGGAAGCGTGCTGAATCCAATCCAACAATAACACAGCAATCAGCCAAGTATCAAGGAAGTTATTGTCTGTCGAAGTTGAGAGTTGGCGCTGTCCGTCCAGGATTGGAAAGCAGACTCGTGCACCAGCCAAAGAACAATCTGGCAGTGACCAGTTCGACTCCCACCACGCACACCATGGCCGAGGTGCCCCATGCTTCATTGGAGCCATGTTAACTTCGGAAACGGCAGATTAATTCTTCATTCAGGCCCAGGGTGCTTCAGGCACCTGACACTCATGCTAGCATGATGCCGATAGGCAGAAGCACAATGATGCACTCAAAAGCGCATAATAGGTGATATGATGGATTAAATCACATGCGGTTTGGTGCGTTAGAGATATTGTAAATGGCATGATAAATTTTATGTGTGCTCCTTGTACAAAAAAACACAACCAAAATTCATCCGCAGCTCTTCCAAGTTTGGGTGTCTCTGACTTCCGCCAGAACTCTTCTCACATACCGTACGACGACCAGAAACTGCACACTCTGCCTCTGTCTAGCCCAAACATGCCACGCATCTCACAGTAGGTCAGTACACATTGGAAAAAAAAAATCCAATGAAGGGATATGGGCCCACAGGCTTATGGCTGAACTAGAAGGCATAACTTCCACACATGACGAGCTGCTCCGAGGAGGAACCACCACGGTGCACGGGGTGCATGCGACGAGAAGCCAGAGTAGTCCATGTTGGGCATACGGTGTGCTTAGGTTTTGGCAGAACAAAGAGCTATGTGGTATGGGACTACAGCGGGCCCTTGCAATAAGGCGTGCAATGTGAAAATACACATTGGTGGTGAAGTGCTTCTTGATGCAGCACTGCAGTGGACGTGGTTGAGCCGTGCCATGAACTGTCATGAGGCAGTAAGACTGGCAGCAATCAGCTATGGCTCTTGATCTGCTGTTCACTAGGTTGACTCCAATTTCAGTTGGTCTCAATCCCTCCAAGGCATCCACATCATTGCAGAGGAGTGTTTTCAGAGTGTTACGCACATTGCGTCTTCAAGCATGCCGGGGTAACTCCCTGTCGCAACAAGACGATGGTGGTGGCCATGTCATACAAAAGGACTGGAGTTCAGCAAGCAGAGCTGCAAACCATGAGAGAGCGTGGGATGGCGTTTTGTTCTACCTACATCATCCACAAAAAAATGGAAACAGCTGCACGGGGAGAGAGACGCATCCAACCAGGACCAGCTGTTGCGGTGCTACGCTGACGACCAAAAGGCTTGGTGGCCTCTGCAACCTGTGGGTAACATGCGCAGCAGAAGTCGTAGACCTCTGGAGCTTGGGATGAGGATGTCATGCCGGGTCCACATTCCTCACACCCATGATCCCGGCTCTCCAACTCTGAGGAGCTCAGTCGGCCGTTGTCAAAGGCGGCCGGGTGGCGTACGCGAGGCATGCAGAATCTCCACCAATAACTCAGCCGGAGTAGAGTGGCGGTGCTGGAGCTGGAAATGTGGCCAGAGGAAGCTGTGGGACAAGCTGCTATTGGTGCAGGCGGAATCTAACTGCAGGCTACCAGAGGAAGCTACCACAAGAGGGTTGCCTCCAAATGACTCTCAACGGTTGAAGGGTGGAGTGTCAACCGGCCTGAGGCAAACAGACTAGAAAACAGGGCTGACACAATAGCACCTGCCGTCCGCTCCTAGCATTTCAGCTAGGAGAAGATATCACCCTCAGGATCACGGTTCCACACTGAGCAGTTCCTAGGCAATCACTTGCTAGCAACTGTGTCCACTTAACACTTGGTCACTTTCGCGCGAGGTGCTAGTCAAAGACTAACTCCTGGGGCTTAGACCAACCAGTGTCTTCTTTATACTGTTCCTTAGTTGGACAACTCTGTGAGGAGCATCTAAGGCCAGATTGTGTAATTAGAATGAGGAATGAGCCTGGTACATATAGTCCTAGGCCTGGCTTCTAAGGTGTGTGGGCAGTGACACTTTTGGGGTGGTCACTCCAAACCACCTCACCAGTCCGCCAATTGGCGCATCCACTGACCGCCAAGTGGCCCACTCTCCTCATGCATGGAGAAATGTCTAAGAAACTTCCCCTGTACTAGAAGGTCAAAAAACCTCCTGCGCACATCAAGGCTCGATCGCAGGACCTGTTGTCCCTAAGTCCAACATGCTATCCGTTGCGCTACACTTCTGGTGTCTCGCTTGGACTTGCACCACGAACAAGGTTTGGGGGACTTACTCCAAGGGAGCAGTGCATGCCCAACCTGTCCGTCAACCCATAGCAGTGGCCATGGGGCATAGAAGAACAACAATCTCTCCCTTGCACCGTAGGCCACCTGCTGTGGTAGTTTTCTTCGGCATGAACCTGTAGCTCTAGGTTGTGTTTGTGCATGTCAGTTTTCTTGGTCTTTAGTTCTCATCTCTTGCATCCACCATGCCGACTCCTCGAGCACCTGCAACATGCAAGTCGCTGTCTAGCGGCTTTGTCAAGAAGTCCGCAAGCATTTTCTTGGTTGCGACGTGCTCCAGTTCCACGACACCCTTGGCGATAAGGTCACGTGAGTAGTGGTACCGAATATCGATGTGCTTTGTACGCCGGGAGATCATGTCGTCCTCTGCCATAGCCATGGCACTTTGGTTGTCGATGCGGATGACCGTTGCCTCCTCTTGTGGTGCCTTGATCTCATCAAGCAAACTGCGAAGCCACTGTGTTTCCTTGCAAACTTCGGAGAGTGCAATGTACTCCGCCTCAGCAGTAGAAAGCGAGACGCAGTCCTGCTTCCTGCTTGCCCATGAGACCGCACCACCGTTGAGAAGACAAACAAACCCTGAGGTGGACTTCCTGTCATCAATCCGTCCTCCCCAGTCCGCGTCGGTGTAGCATGTCAGCCGCAGCAAGTCTGATCCTTCTAGACCTCCAAACCGAAGTCCGACGTGCCGAGTCTTTTTGAGGTAGCGAAAAATCCGCTTCACGACTTGCCAATGTTCTGGCCCAGGGTTGGCCACAAACCTGCTCACCTGACCCACTGCAAAAGCAATGTCAGGTCGTTTTCCCACCATTGCATACATGAGGCTTCCGACGGCGGACTGGTATGGAATGTTTTGCATCTCCCGCCGGTCTGCCTCGTTGCTTGGTGACATGGAGGAGGAGAGCTTGCAGTCGGAGGGCATGGGGGTGCTGACGGGCTTGCAGTCCTCCATGTTGTAGCGCTTCAAGATGTCCATGATGTACTTGGTCTGGTTGAGCTCGATGGTGCCTGCTTTGCGGTTGCGGTGAACAGCAATCCCGAGGTAGTACTCGAGAGGTCCCATGTCCTTCATCTTAAATCTGCTGGCCAGACTTTTCTTGAGGTCCGTGAGGGCCTCCTGCG
>SZWC01003874.1:5428-20417 GCA_023375785.1 Penium margaritaceum | reverse complement strand
ACCACCTCACCAGTCCGCCAATTGGCGCATCCACTGACCGCCAAGTGGCGCACTCTCCTCATGCATGGAGAAATGTCTAAGAAACTTCCCCTGTGCTAGAAGGTCAAAAAACCTCCTGCGCACATCAAGGCTCGATCGCAGGACCTGTTGTCCCTAAGTCCAACATGCTATCCGTTGCGCTACACTTCTGGTGTCTCGCTTGGACTTGCACCACGAACAAGGTTTGGGGGACTTACTCCAAGGGAGCAGTGCATGCCCAACCTGTCCGTCAACCCATAGCAGTGGCCATGGGGCATAGAAGAACAACACACGCATCTTGCTGGAGCCTCTCCCTCCAACATGCTCAGCTCTATCGGCAGACCTCCTCGGCGGTCATGCCACCGGTAGTCACTGTCGTTGCATATGCTGTTTGCACGCATCTAGTGCTGGGTCTGACTGCGCCATTGCATCTGCAGCGCCATGCTCCGCTTAGGGTCCAAGTTTCATATTATTCGGGCGTAGACACCGCATGGGTTCAGGCGGCTATAACTCATTGATGTTATTTTTGTAGGCAATTTTGACCACACGACTGCGTTCGTAGCATGTGTGTGATGGTATGGTCTATTTTTCAGGCAAAACGGACGACACCCGGGTTTTGTGTTGTCGGCTGTCTGGCAGGGCTCACCGAGAAAACCCTGCCTGCCAGAAAATAGGTCATTTTCCTAATTGGCTTAGAAATTGAGTAACAAGCTCTAAAGAGCTGCGGGGGAGCTAGAATTTGGAGGTGTCTCCCATTGTTGATCATTCTCACTTCCTAATCAGGCAATTCCAGTTTTCAACCGTTGTATGGCGCTTACTTTTGCGCACGCGTTTCTAAGTAACAACACCAGAGCTGTCAGACTTAGACTCTGGTGCAGCTGATTGAAGGGGCAGCCTAAGCAACTAGCGTGGGATCCCGCACACTGCATCAACAACGCTGCTTCCCCAACATGCTGCGTTAGGATTTACAGCTCGTTGCAGCAAGAAATCTAGCCCTAAACCGGCCCAAGTCCATAGCGCACACGCATCTAAAGCAGGTAATTTTTTTATCATACGGATAATATTTTGTCTTATCATGTGTGTAACGACTGCACACACGCCTTATTCTGGTGTTAGTTGGTGTACCAAGAATGCAAACATATACCACTGAGGCCGAGAGCCAGTCCATCAAGAAAATAGTGTAAGCTACAGAAAAGCAAGGAAGGGCCTGAGTAAGGGTCTGGCCTGCCGTCTAAGCCTGCACACGAGTCCAAATTCGCGAATCTGGATGAGGAACCGGATTCGCCCATACGAGTCAAACCTTGGAACCGGACTCGCGAGTCTTTCTAGGGACTCGTGAGTCCTGTGTTTCGCGAGTCCTCTAACCTTGTTTCATGAATCCACCTAAGGACTTCAGCACCAGTGACATTTCAATTCGAGGGATGTGACAATGCATACCTACTTAGTGTCATCACCACTCCATCCAACTCTACCTTACATACACACAGTGAAGTCATTAGCTAAGTCAAGTGAATATTGAAAACCTTTGGCTTACAATGGCTTACCTGGTTTGTACAACATGCAGTGAAGTCTATAGTTAAGTGAAGTGATTAGTGACAACCTTTGGCTTACAATGGCTTACAGTTCACAATTCATTAGCTTCTATTCTATAGTTAAGTGAAGCTTACAATTCATTAGGTACAACCTTTTGCATACTATTGCATGTGTAAAAATCAAGTCATTTGTTAGAATGTGTAGTACAACATACTTTTCTATGAGTGGGAACATGTATCACCTAGTACTAATTCAGGGGGGTAGGGTTGGATTTGGCAGAACATGGAATTTGCATGAAGGAATTAAGTCAAAGTAAGAAATGTATTATTTCAGACTCATACGCCATGAGCAAGCAGCATATGGACCATTGCAAATTGTTCTTGGGGGGATTCATGGTGACCCCCCCCACCCCCCCTACCCCAGTGCTTGGTACAACTGGCCACCAGCACATCAAAAAGCATGTCTATGTCAGAGGTCTGCTCAATAAAGCATTTCTAGGTCATCTCAACTACGTCATCATCCCCAAGGCTAAGTCAAAAGCGGGAAGCAAGTTTGTCGTCCTCTGCACTATCCCCTTTGCCATCGTCTTCTTCATCGTCTTTGTCGTCGTCGTCGTCTTCATCGTCGTCGTCCTCCTCCTCCGATGACTCCAGCTCCAAAGCTTCCCCTTCCCCCTCTCAATCCCCCTCTCCATCTTCGTCACTCGCTGCACCTCCTCTCCAGCATTGCAGCCAAGAGATATCAGCTTCTTTGCTGTTGCCATCCGGCTGGCAGCCCTGCGCCACGCACGTTCCTTCTTCTCCTCCTGCAACTCTGGTGCAACAACACCATCTAGAGAAACAGAGAAGTTGCGCAGTTCTGGATCATTGATCCAGGTTTTCAGCGTCAAAACGTCCTGCAAAGTCATGTTTTTCAAAGAGTGTCGATACGGCGTGATGACCCTGCCACCAAGTGAAAACATGCGCTCGCATGGCATGCTTGTGGCAGGCACAGCGAGGAGATCCAAAACAAGCAATGCAAACGATAGGAACTTGTCTGCATTGTCATGAAAGTAGTGTAGGATGTTGGTCCACCGAGACAGCAGCTTCTCGTTCTTCCAGTCCTCCACCTCCTGTTCAAGAGAGTACGGTGATGTGACCACGGGCTCAGCCTCCTCTGTGGAAAAGAGCTCATCCATGGTGTCGGTTGTAGCAGCCTCCACAATGCTCTTCTTCTCCTGCTTCTTCTTCTCCTTTGCTCGGCCACATTGCTTCGCTGCAACTGCTGGTCCGCCAGCCTCCATTGTTGTGGATACTGCTGGCAGGGCAGGGGGTCCACTGCTGTCCACGCGCTCATCATCCTCGTCCCCATTTGCTGCCCTTGGGGCAGCTGCAGCAGCCTCCTTAGCTGCTGCCTTGGCAGCTGCCTCTGCTTCACGTCATTGCAACACGCAGTCGTAGCACGGCCTGAGGGCGTCCAGCACCAGCAGCTCCAACTCCACTGTCCCTTTCACACCGAGGAGCTTGTGGACATTGGCGAAGTGTCCGAGAGGGAACCTGGGGTCCACAGCAGTTGCCAGAATGTGCCGTGGAGTGCACTTCTTCACGTACTTTTTGACCTGCGCACACAACCATAAGCACATGTGTAGGATGAATGACTACATGACTGAATGCATGACTGACTGCATGACTGACTGCATGACTGACTGCATGACTGCCTGCATGACTGCTTGCAAACCTTGTCAGTGACAGACTGGAAGCCAGGCTTCAGGTCCAGCAGCAACTTCTCCACGGGGTCCAGCTCCTTGGCAACCTTCTGTTTCTTCTTTGCTGCGCCGACTTTCACCTGCCATGAATGCATCTTATCCAGGATGAGGCTGAAGAATGGGAGGACCAGGGACATGGTGGGGTACTTCTCCCCAGAAATGTCATCTTGAAGGGCTTCAGGATGGCAGTGACCAGGGCGAGGAGGTCCCACCCGTGCCCACTCGACTTCAGCTCCGGCTTGTGTTTCAAGAACCACACATCCAGCATGTCCTTGATGTGCATGATACGGTGGCACATGTTAAGGGTGGAATTCCACCGTGTTGGAGTGTCCACGTGCAGATGGAGGTAGGAATTTCTGGCACCAGTCACGGCGTTGGAGAGTGACTCCTCCCGCTTTGCACTCTTCGTCACAAAGTTGCAGATGTCACGGGCAAACTTCAAGTACACCTTCATGTCCGGGCGGTCAAGCAGCACCTGTACTGCCAGGTTCATGCTGTGCCCCATGAATCTGATGTGCCTGGCCTTGTCAAACTTGGAGTTCTACGCAGTGATGAAACTGTCGACCATGTTGTCGTTTGCAGAATCATTGTCAACAGTGAGGCAGTAGATTTTATCCCACACTCCCTTCTCTTTCAGGGCAGCAGAGAACAGCCCAAAGATGTTTTCAGCAATGGCACTGTCTGACACATGTGGAAAGGCAAGAACAACGTGCTGCATGTCCCAGTTTGAAATCCAGTGGGTAGTGATGCCCAGGTACTTCATGTTCGCTTCACTCTGCCACCCGTCAATTGTGAAAGAGATGCCAGACTGCACCGCTGCAAACATGCTCTACAAGCGCCTGTGGAAAGCAGTAGCACCAGTTCGGATCAGACCTGCAAGCGTCATCCAGCCAAACAGAATGGCCAGAGGGTTTGCGTGCAAGAGTGCCACCTTCAGCTACACAGATTTTGTCCACAGCCAGAAACGAGGAGTTCCTGTCCACTACGTGCTTCGAGATACAGCACTGGAAGTAGCGTTTGTTGAAAACAATGCCAACGCCCGCAACCGAGCGTGCAAGTGTTGAGTTACTACCGTCCACGATCTGCGCAGTCCGTGCGGCTGCGGAGGTAGCCTCGGAGAGCTTCGTGGCAGCCTCCAAGGCCTTCAGTTCCTTCCATTTGTGGTTGTGCTTGAGTCTCAAGTGCTTCCACATACCAATGGTGGCTCCATCGGAAAGGGAAAACGTGCCTTTCAGCCCCTTATGTCATGGCGGACACAGTTGGCACCTTGGACGAGGTTCACCGTTGATGATGACGTAGGTGAACACGTTCCACGCCACACTCGGCTTGCACTTCCGCAAGTCCTCCATGTTCGGGTTTGTCACAGCTTCGGCAGCACCCACACCACCACCGGTGCTAGCTGCAGGTTTTGTTGTCCATGGCATAGCAGCCGGAGACATCTGGGCAGCAGCAGCCGGAGACCCCGCAGCGGCAGCCGCTGTGGCGGTTGCTAGAGAATTCGGTTGCATGGCAGTGATAGCGGGAGGTCTCTGTGGCATGCCTGAGGCACCGGTAGCGGGTGCTGGAGACTTGGACCCCGACGGGGTCCTTGAGGTACCCGCTGTTGTGATTTGTGACGTTCTTGTACAGTCTACTGTGACCCCTCGGCCATGTCCATACTCGTGCAGATCCCTGAGGCGGGCCCTGGTAACTTCGGAGGGACGACGGGTGGTGGAGTACCAGCTTGGAGACGGCCGACTACCGTTCCAGAGCCCCGGACACTGCCGGGACTCCCTGCTGTTTTTCTGCAGCCTGCAGGAGTATTTTCGGCGTACTGGCCATGAGCCCGATTTGCATGTTTTTGCATTGCGTGTCCACCGTCTGATGATGGATGCATGCGTGTGACCAGTCGTAGCGTTTGTCTTGTGATCCTGCACGTCTAGGTTCAAACGGCGTAGCATTCTGACATGTGTGTGCAGAGTTATGGCCAAAACAGTGGTTTTGGGCCGGTTTTAGGACAGCTCTTGGACCGCCGTGTGCGACACCCGCTGTGCGCCGCGGCAGGTATTTAGGCCATGGACCTGTCATTTGCTACTTCTTTTGCATGTTTCAACATTTGCAGCTTCTGACACTTGTGTTTGTGTCCCTAGCCAACCTCTTGCTGTTCTCACCTCCACCTGTGTGTGCTAGTGAGTTAGCTGGCTGGCTTGTACCGCCACGCCAGCAGCAGCAGTGCTAGGTAGCTGTCTGTCATGGTATCAGAGCAGCAAGCCAGTGCTCGCACAGCTGCGTAGCAGAGGCGCAGCAACCGCAGTAGCAGTGAGCAACCGCAGCAGTTGCCGAGAGTCGCAGCAGCAGCAGTACCCGCTACCTCGGCGGGAGGTCCTGGGAGGACCCATCACCGTTTCCAGTGTTTTCTTACGAGGTCCGCGCACGTTCCGCGGCAGTTCCGCGGCAGTTCTGCGGCAGCGGAGGTCGCTTCGCGCAACATCCGTGGTGTTCCGCGGCGATGAGGTCTCCGCAGCAGCCGCGGAAACTACGCGGCCGCAACAGAGCACGCCAACGGGTGCCGCGGTGGCACGCGGCGTTCCGAGTGCACCTCCTTGCGGCGACAGTGCCACGGCAGTTCCGCGGTGCTCCGCGATTCCGCGACATTTCACCTTGGCAGCTCCGCGGTCGTTTCGGAACAGTCCGGCGGTGATCCACGGAGTTGCGCTTTTTCACACGACCGAAGCAGTTCCGCGGCAGATCCGCTTCGATCCGCGGATCCGCGACATCCTACCGCGGTAGCTCCGCGGCCATTCCGGAACACGCCGGCGGTGATCGACGGAGTTCCGCGGTCGCACGTCCAAAGCAGTTCCACGGCTGATCCGCGGTCACAGCGTTCCGCACCCATCGCAGAGCGGCCGCGGTAGCCGTTCCGCGGCAGTATTCTGCGGAGGTGCTCAGCGGAAGTGTTCCACGGCGGATTTGGTCCGCGGCAGTGTTCTGCGACACCGCTCCACGGTGGTGTTTCGTGGCAGTATTCCGCGGCAGCGTTCCACGGCGGTGTCTCGCAAGAGCGTTCCGTGGCGGTTTTACACCAAAAAAAAAAACAAAAAAAGGGGAGGGAGTCGAGCCGACGTCAGCATTTCTGCTTGCTGACGTCATCAGGTCATGCTGACGTCAGCAACCACCTACTAACGTCAGCACTATACTTAGCCAAATTTTTGGCCGGACAGTCAAAAATTGCCAGCGTCTCAACTCCTCGAGAACGACTGATGCTTTCGAAATCCGACAGACCTGACCTGTCGACCCATACTGAGAAGCGACATGAACTCGTCGGACAACGAAGGGAAGGCGACAGGCGATCCTTCCTCCTCCTCTTCTGGGGTCCTGAGCCCACGCTCGCAGGCCATTGAGGACCTGCGGAGCTAGCAGGATGAGATGCGTCGCCTACAGCGGGAGCACACTGATGCCATCCGTACGCTGACTGAGCTTTTGCGTGGCCAGTCCACAGTCCCACGGCAGGTTTCCGAGGGAGCTGCCGGCGTCGCAGTCTCTACACAGCAGTCGGCTCAAGCTCCCGTTACAGGAGCTCGACTTGACCCACCACCTTCTGATCTCTTGGATGATGATCCATTCATGCCAGGCATGACAGATGACTCCCCGGATCATGAGATTCGAGTTCTTCAGGAGCGTCTCTGTCACCTGTAGACGGGCACTAGATCTCCTCGGATTCCTACGGTGCGATCGTCACCTGACTATCCCGGTGACTATCCCCTTCCAGGAGTCTTCCCTGTGCCTGGTCCCCCTCGGCCTGCGGTTGCTCTCCCCACGGAGTGGCAACCCAAGGACTTTGAGACACCACCTCCACGGTACATCACTGAGGACGGCCTCGACTGCTGGGCGATCCTCTTTCAGGTTTGGGCTGCTTCAGAGGGCGTGTGGCCCTACTACCACAGCCCATATCAGCCTACAGACCCAGCACAGGTGCTGACAGCAGCCAGGGCGATCCGCGGACTCCTCTATGCCATGCCACGCGAGACCTTCGTCGACTTCCGCCCTTTCCTCGGCGAGCCCGGTACAGGCACCGGCGTCGATCCACGCGGACGTTGGGATCTGGCCTTATCCCTGCTGGCCGCAGAGATGCACGCCACCCGTGTAGCACACATTCGTGCCTTTCACTCTCTCTGTCAGGGGCTTGCAGAGCCTGCAGCCAATCACTGGCGACGCGCCATGCGCATCTACACGTGTCTTGGGACCTCAGGAGGCACACAGCTGTGGACGCTCCATACGATGATGCTCGGAGTTTGCCTTTAGCATACTGATATCTTCACACGGTACATCGACACTGTCCTCTAGCGCTTTTCAGCCACTCTGTAGCTTCTCCCTTGGGCGCATCAGCTCTTCCTCTAGGTGACTTCAGCCCGCGAGGCAGCCGTGGCCCATCAGGAGACTTCCCTTGCTGCAGCAGTCGTCGCATCACCACCATCTTCCCTCCTGCAGTCTCCTTCTTCATCCTCCATCATGTCCTCGTCTTCCTTCTCCTCTTCGGCCCCACCCACACCTACTTAGACACAGGGTGTTGCAACAGCAGCTCAGGGGAAGAAGAAGAAGGGAAAACATGGATCACGTCAGCAGCAGTCACAGCAGCAGTCGTCCTCCAGTGGTAGCAGTGGACGTTCTGTCCACTACTACAACTGTGGAGGCGCCCATCGCTACACCGAGTGCCAGCAGCCGCTCGACTGGGTGCGGATTACTTGTGGGCTCCAGGCTGCACACGCCCTCTGTTCCACGTCCAGCAAGCCATCCTCCGGACGTGTGGTGGCCACGACTGCAGCTGTTCTCGCTTCTCCACCGACGAGCAGCAGCGATCCGGACCCACGCGACCGTACCATCGCTGAGCTCCGACACCTTCTGGCGCTCTGCTTTCAGGGAGGTGCGAGTGTGTTGTCATCATCGGGTGGTCCACAGGCTGTCTGTTTGTCCGTTCCTGTGACTTGTGACGACTCGTGTGGGGGAGCACAGTCAGCATGTGATGACGATGGGCCTGACTGCACCGAATGGGTTCATGAGTCTCATCTTTGTATCCTGCATCGTTCCTCCCCATTGACGGCTCAGCGTCCCTCTCATGCCGAGTGTTCCATTGCCCGTTGTACAGTGACGTCCACCTGTCGTGACTCCGGTGGCACTTGGATCATTGATTCTGGTGCCACTCATCACATGACCTGTCGTCGTAGTGATTTTGTTGTTCTCGGTCCTGTCACGTCTGTCCGTTCCATCCGTACAGGCTCTGGTCAGTCTTTGCCAGTTCATGGTGTTGGGGTTGTATGTTTCGACGGTCCGTCTGGCCCCTTGTACATTTCTGACGTGTTGTTTGTGCTTGATCTTGAGCTCACCCTGCTTTCTCTGTGTGCCTGCACACTGATGGGTCTCTCGGTGGAGCATACCGCAGACTCAGTGACTGTGACTGCTACTAACACTCGCAGTATTGTCCTTCGTGCCTCTGTCGTAGATGATCTGTATCGCGTCTCTCGCACCTCCTCCCCTTACTCCCCTTCCTCCTCCGCTCAGGTTTTTGTCACTGGTATTCTGTCTCCGGAACACCAGCGGTTGCTTCATCGCCGTCTGTGTCACATGGGCTCCGATACTTTGTCAAAGCTCATTCGGACATAGCCAGCTCTCGGTCTTGACGCGGCTTCTTTTGAGAAGCCACCCAAGACCGACTGTGTCTTTTGCGCTCAGGGGAAGATGCACAGATGCACCTACCCTGACTCTCGTTCCCGAGCGCTTCGAACTCTCGAGTTAGTTCACTCGGACTTTCTTGGTCCTCTTCCGGTCGAGTCCCTATCTGATGGAGGCCGGTATGTTCTGACTCTGACTGATGACTTTACCCGGATGCGGTGGGTCTACAGCCTGCGTCAGAAGAGTGACGCCGCCCTTGCGGTTTGACTCTGGCTAGTGATGGCTGAGCGTCAGACACGTCACACGCTGCATACTTTCCGCTCGGATTGCGGCGGAGTTCCTTGGCGAGATGGACAGATTCTTTGCCGAGCACGGGATTTTTCACCAGGTCTCTGCTCCTGCTACCCCTCAGCAGAACGGTGTTTCCGAGCTTTGGAACCGCACCATGGAGGATGCGGTTCGCGCTATGCAGTCTGAGTGCGGTCTCCCTGAGTCCTTCATTTTTTAAGGGCTTCGCCTACATGACGTGGGTCTGGAACCGCCTCCCGCACGGTCCGCTTCCGGGCCATATTACACCGTATGAGCTCTGGTTTGGACATCGTGCTGACCTTCGTCTCGCTCGCTTCTGGGGATCCCTGGCCTCCGTGTGGTACACCAAGGACCAGCAGGAGTCCAAGGTCTCACCTCGGGGCCGCTTGTGTGCCTTCGTAGGCATTTCCCCGCGGTCGAAGGATTGGCGCTTCTGGGACCCTACTCGTCATTGCGTTATTGAGTCCCGTGACGCGCTCTTTTTTGAGTCTCTCACCTACCGTGACCTGACTTCGATCATGGTACTCTCTGCCACACATGTTCCTACCTGTGAGGGTTCTCGGCAGATGGGGAAGACTTCTACGCCAGCGAGCACCTCTCATCAGGCTGATGTGTCCGTTCGAGCCCCCTTCACCTCTCGGTCTCCGGCCCTTGATGACCCGGCGATCATCGTTGTCGGTCCAGAGACCTCGCCCATACAGCCTGCTTCAGCTCCTGCGCCTACTTCTGCGCCAGTACCTGCATAAGCCAGTACTCCAGTTTCTGTGTCTGGTCCATTCTCGTCCACTCCCGTGCCTGCGTCTGTTGGCACTCCTGCCTCTGTGTCAGGTCCAGTCTTGCATGCTCCTGCTGTCACATCCAGCCCCGTGTCCCCCACACATGCATCTCCTCGCACGGCATCACCGGCTGCCTTGCCTCAGCCCCCACCAGCTGTGGTCGTGCCTGTCCCTGAGCCTGAGGTGCGCCCCTCGAGCTCAGGTTACTCCTAGAGCCTGGTGGCCGTCTTTGACCACTGGATTCCGGAGCTCAGCGAGCGTCAGGTCCCGCACTCAAGCGCCCCTCTCGCAGCATCGCGAATGGTGACCCTGGCACAAAGGCCCTAGGCCTGAGTATCCGCACTGAGCTCACAGAGGTACATCCAGCGTGCCCCGTAGGGAACGATCTCGTCACTCGCGAGTTCCATATCGCTTGTGATGCAGCAGCTGATCTTGTGGTCGTCAGGCCTAGCACCGAGGTGTGTGCCCTTGCCACGCAGAGCTCTCTCTCTATGGCGCCCGACTCGGGCACCCTGAGGGAAGCTCTCTCACCACAGGATACCGACGCTTGGCGAGCTGCCTGCGAGGATGAGCTTCGTGCTATCCGAGAGCATAGAGTCTACGAGCTTGTCGACCTTCCGCCTGGGAGGAAGGCTATTCAGGTCAAGTGGGTCTTTCGCAAGAAAGTGAAGCCAGATGGTTCACTGGAACGCTACAAGGCCCGCTTGGTCGTCAAGGGGTACTCTTAGATTGAGGGCGTCGATTACACTGACACTTTTGCCCCTGTCGGCCGCATGACCTCAGCTCAAGCTCTGTTCAGTGTAGTGGCTCGGCATGACTAGGAACTGCACCAGATGGATTTGAACAATGCGTCCCTCCATGGCTCTCTGGATGAGGAGATTTACGTGGCTCGGCCACCAGGCTTTGAGGACGGTGACAAGGTCTGGCGCTTGTGCAAGTCCTTGTACGGCCTCAAGCAGTCTCCGCGGTGTTGGAATCGGGAGATCACCGGCACTTTGACCCGTGCAGAATATGTACAGAGCGAGGCAGATCCCTCTCTCTTTATCCTACCAACACCCGAGCGGTTCACCGCCTTCCTAGTCTATGTCGATGACCTTCTGATCGCATCTCCATCCCTGGAGGCCGTGAAGGAGGCCAAGGCTGTCCTTCAGACTGCCTACAGGATGAAGGACCTCGGTCCCGCATCGGTGTTTCTTGGTATGGAGATCGTGCGAGATCGCAGGCGTCGGACACTGTTGCTGCACCAGGCCCGATATGCACGAGTCGTGGGGGAGCGTTTCAGCGATCTCCTTGGTGCAGTGCCCACCGCTTCCACACCTCTTACACCCGATGGACAGGACGCCCTGAAGGTGGATGATCCCACACAGCTGGGGGAGACAGTGGACGTGACCTTGTACCTCCGTCTCATCGGATCTATGATGTACCTGGCCACTACCACACGTCCTGACATCGCTTTCGCTGTCAATCTCCTCGCTCAGTTCTCGCAGGCTCCTCGTGCCAGAGCCCTTCACGCGGCTGTGCGAGTGGTGCGGTACGTGGTCTCCATGCCGTACCGCGGACTCTGCTTTCGTCGGTAGTGCTCGATGGTCCTTGACGGCTATACTAACAGCGACTGGGCTTGGAGCCCAGATGGACGTAGCCGTACTGGCTACGTGTTCCTGCTCGGTGGTACTTCTCTATCTTGGTGTAGCGGGAAGTAGGGCTGCATCGCATGTATCTCGTCGGAGACAGAGTACGTTGCTTTGGACGCAGGGGTTGCTGAGGCGGTATGGCTACAACGCCTGTTTCTTAAGCTTGGTCAGTCAGTACCCGCTATTGTGCTTCGTTGCAACAACCAGAGTGCTCTCGCCACTGCGGAGAACTCCGGTGTCTTTCACGCTTGCAGAAGCACATTGCGGTTGAGCATCACTTTGTGCGTGATCTGGTGGAGCAACACGTGATCTCCGTTATGTGGGTTGGCACTGACATGCAGCGTGTTGATTTCTTGACGAAGGCACTAGCTCGCAGAAAGTTCCTGGTGGCCATTCGTTCTGTTGGGCTTCGCTCCATGCCTGAGGATGGTTGAGTGTGGGATGTGTGTCTATGTCTCATCTGTTTCACACTCACTATTGTACTTGTCCCAGTGCTGCACGTGTATGGACATGCATACCATCGGGTCATGGGGGAGTGTTGTGATTTGTGACGTTCTTGTACAGTCTACTGTGACCACTCAGCCGTGTCCATACTCGTGCAGATCCCTGAGGCGGGCCCTGGTGACTTCAGAGGGACGACGGGCGGCGGACTACCAGCTTGGAGCTGGCCGACTACCGTTCCAGGGCCCCGGACACTGCCGAGAACCCCTGCTGTTTTTCTGCAGCCTGCAGGAGTGTTTTTGGTGGACTGGCCATGAGTCGATTTGCATGTTTTTGCATTGCGTGTCCACCGTCTGATGATGGATGCATGCGTGTGACCAGTCGTAGCGTTCATCTTGTGATCCTACACGTCTAGGCTCAGGCGGCGTAGCATTCTGACATGTGTGCGCAGAGTTATGGCCAAAACAGTGGTTTTGGGCCGGTTTTAGGACAGCTCTTGGACCGCCGCGTGCGACACCCGCTGTGCGTCGCGGCAGGTATTTAGGCCATGGACCTGTCATTTGCTACATCTTTTGCATGTTTCAACATTTGCAGCTTCTGACACTTGTGTTTGTGTCCCTAGCCAACCTCTTGCTGTTCTCACCTCCACCTGTGTGTGCTAGTGAGTTAGCTGGCTGGCTTGTACCACCACGCCAGCAACAGCAGTGCTAGGTAGCTGTCTGTCACCCGCCATGGTGGCGGACACAAACACGATGTGAACCGTCAGTGACGGTTCACTTCGACTACCCTACCCGACAGCCTTGTCAGGCCGTCTTCGCTGTCGTACGGGCCGTCGTCGCCGCCATGTTGAGAGAACATGACGGCGAGGCATCACCCCTCCTACGAGGGGCTGATGCTTACATGGCGACGAGTCATCAGCCCTCCTACGAGGGGCTGATTCCTAACCGCCATGGTGGCCTAAAGCCCTCATGGCCTACGTGTCATGGATAACCGCCGGCGGATGGGATCCTTAGAGTAGGGGGGGGAGGGGATAACCGACGAATGGACGGGGTCCATGTGTCGTGTGGGGGTTGTCTGCCGTCCGTGCATATTGCTGTGCCCGGGAGTCTTGAAGTGGTCGGGTCCACATTTTCCCTCCCCCCCCCCCCTTGCACGAAGGACTCGCGGTACTGTCGAGATGAAACAGATCCCGAAAAGGACTCGCGGTTCAGGCTTAGGACTCGGATTCGCGAGTCCGGACCGTGAGCCCTGGTTTTTTGTGTGCAGGCTTACNCCACATTTTCCCCCCCCCCCCCCCCTTGCACGAAGGACTCGCGGTACTGTCGAGATGAAACAGATCCCGAAAAGGACTCGCGGTTCAGGCTTAGGACTCGGATTCGCGAGTCCGGACCGTGAGCCCTGGTTTTTTGTGTGCAGGCTTACTGCCGTCACAGCTGCCCACCAGCTGCCGATGGGTAGACGAGCACACGGTGACGCTCCCGCACCAGGTAGGCCCGTGTCAAAGATCTGCACGAGCATGGACACGACCTATTGATAACACGATACTCCTGCCTGATGGAATGCACTATATATATATATATGTATATAGATATATGTGTGTGTGTGTGTGTTTGTGTGTGTGTGTGTTTGTGTGTGTGTGTGTGTGTGTGTACATACACACACACACACACATACATATACACACAGAGGGAGAAAGGGAGAGAGGGAGAGAGGGAGAGAGAGATAGAGAGGGAGAGAGAGAGAGAGAGAGAGGGAACGAGAGAGAGAGAGGGAGAGAGAGAGAGAGAGAGAGAGAGGGAGAGAGGGGGGAGAAATTGATGGGGAGTTGAGTGGGGAGGAGAGAGGGAGACGAGGATGGCCAACACTTTTGAGGACTTGAGTTCACACACAGCAGCATTTCAGTTACAAATAATGCACACAAATTATACAAATTCTGGAACAACGGCAAAGCAACACTATGGGGAACTCTTCTCCGAAATCTCACACCATGCAATGGTTGCGATTGAAAGCCAGGCACCTTGCCAGGCAGGCTGAGGATTGGTTCCAGTCCTCTCATAGGAAAAGGTCTTGAAGAGAAAGCCCTTGTGGCTAGTTAGGAAGGGGTGCCTGTGCCTTCACAAAGGAAAGGCTGTCGGAGGTCTCCGCAAAAGACGGAAGCCTCCCACTGACGTGGGATGGCCAAGGCTGGGTAGAATTCAGGCCGGGCAGATCTTTTCTGAGCATGGCCTGCATGTTCAGTGGAGGTGGATGAGCACACAGATGAGCGCGTTGGTGAGGAGAGTTGAGAATGGATTGGAGAATGCTACTCACCATGCAGCGCAAATCAGCTGAAATCCACATGAGAAGTGCACGCGTTGAGACAAGACATGAGTGGTTGCGACAAGACATGAGTGGTTGCGACAAGACATGAGTGGTTGCGACAAGACATGAGCTGTTGAGACAAGACATGATTTGTTGAGACAAGACATGAGCTGTTGAGACAAGACATGAGTTGTTGAGACAAGACATGAGTTGTTGAGACAAGACATGAGTTGTTGAGACAAGACATGAGTGGTTGAGACAAGACATGAGTTGTTGAGACAAGACATGAGTTTTTGAGACAAGACATGAGTTGTTGAGACAAGACATGAGCTGTTGAGACAAGACATGATTTGTTGAGACAAGACATGAGCTGTTGAGACAAGACATGAGTTGTTGAGACAAGACATGAGTTGTTGAGACAAGACATGAGTTGTTGAGACAAGACATGAGTGGTTGCGACAAGACATGAGTGGTTGCGACAAGACATGAGTGGTTGCAACAAGACATGAGCTGTTGAGACAAGACATGAGTTGTTGAGACAAGACATGAGCTGTTGAGACAAGACATGAGTTGTTGAGACAAGACATGAG
>SZWC01003873.1:123815-176009 GCA_023375785.1 Penium margaritaceum | reverse complement strand
TCTCTCTCTCTCTCTCTCTCTCTCTCTCTCTCTCTCCCTCAGTCGCTTCCACTCTCTCCCTTCATCTATCTCCCCCCTCCCTCTCTCTCTCCCCTTTTTCTCTCTCCCCCTTTTTCCCCTCTCTGTCCCTCTCTCCACATATTCCCTCTCTCTCCCTCTCGCCCTTTACCTCCCACTCTCTCTTCCTTCCCCTCCCCGCTTGCTTCCCCCTCTCTCTCCCCCTGCTTCTCCCCTCTCCTCTTTTCTTCCCTCCTTTTTCCCCCCTCCCTCATTCTTCCTCGCGCCCGCATTTTTCATGCCTTTGTGATGCCCTCACTCCCACTTCACACCTCTTCCTTTTCCTTGCGGGTGTGCTCGTACCGCCCGGTCGTCCGTCCTCTCGTCTCTTCCGTGTTCTTCTCTTGTCCTCCATCTTCCTCTCTCCTCCCCGCCATAATGAACTCCTCTAAACACACACGTGCCACCATTGTTTCCGTTCCCCCTCCGTTGCATGTTTGCCTCTCTTGTAGTCGTTCCCTCCTTGCCTCCCTTGCCCTTCGGCTTGCGGTCAGCAGCGCCATGGCGGACCTCAGTCTCTCTGGCGCTCTTGCTGCCGCAGCTGCCGCTCGTGCGGAACGCAAGCAGACATCCCCTCAGGATGTCTCTTCTCTCCCCGCTAGTCCTCCCTCCCTTGATCACGGACTTGTTGAAGACTCTCTCGCTCTTTCTCCTCGGTCTGCTGTAGAGGCTGCCGTCACCGTCGCTCTCGACGCTCTCCGTGCCCCTCATTCCCTGACTCGCCGCCATCCACCGCACGCCCACTCACCTCAGTTCCCCTTCTCCATGGCTATCCTTGATGCCCTTGCCTTCCGTCCTGTAGCACCCTCTATCGCTCCTCCCATCCCTCATGTCCCTGCTGCGGAACCCAACGGCGTTGCTACCCATGCGGGTGTCCCCGGTGGTGTCCTCGAGGTCGACCGCCTCGTCCCTCCACACGTTGCCCTCGTGGCCGGCTCTCTTGCCGCCACTGGTAGTCCAGTTCCCCTTAGCAGTGCCGTCACCCGTCGGGTCATTGTCACTCCCACTGCTACCATCACCCATATTGCCACTGCGCCTTCGACACGTGCTCCAGCCTCTTCCTCGCCCGTCACCCCCGCCAGCATTCTTGCACCGCCTGGCGCTCCTCATCTTGGCCATGCCGTCCACCGAATGGTGCCGTACCCGTTGGCGGTGGCATCCCGGCTGGTGGTGTCCCTCCCCCTGGTGACCCCGCCGCTGCGCTTGTCCGTACCGAGGCGCGCCTTTATGTTATGACCCTTGTAGTCGCCCAGCTTGCCCGCCTTGGTCTCCACCCCACCCCCCCACTTTGCTTCCCCTGACTGCTGCCCCCAGTCACGTCCCGGGCAATTTGTTCTCTGATTGGTCCCCCCGCTTTGTGTCCTGGGCCCATATGCATGGCCTCTGGGAGCACTATGACCCCATCCCCTCCCTCCCTCTTGCTCACCCTGACCGTAGCACTCTCACCTTTCATCTCCTCTACTCTGACACCCCCTCTGTAACCCTGCTTCAGCTTGATCGGTTTGCCCCCACCGCTGGTATTCCCGCTCGTCCCCGTGAGTCCTAGACTGCCCTCCTCGCCCTTTACTTATTTGAATCTATTCTCTCTGCCTCCTCTCTTCTCGCTCACCTCCGCACCCTCCATCGCCACCCTGATGAGTCCTTGGGTGCTTTTCTGGGGCGCGCCGAGCTCCTCCAGAGCGAGCTCCTCACTGCGGGCGTCTCTTTGACAGACCCAGCCTTTGTTACCTCTGTTGTCGCTGACCTTGGGCCCTCTTTTACCGGTGCTCTCACCTCTTTTCCCCTCGCCCTGACTCTTCAGACCGCATACCAGACTCTTGGCGCCGTCTGGCCCGCCTTGCTAGAGGGACTACGCTCCTTCCAGACAGTTTCTCAGCCGTTCGTCCCTCCCGCTGAGCTTGCCTTCTCCGACGCCTTGCCCGGTCTTCTCCCTCCTCCAATCGCCCATGCCCTTGCCGTGTGAGCTCCGCCTGGCCAGGGTGGTGGTGGCGGTGGTGGCGCCCGTCCACCTACGTGTTGGAACTGCGAAGTTGTCGGTCATCGCCACGATGCCTGCCCACTTCCTCCTGTCCATGATCTTTGTGAGTGCATTGCACGTCAGCGCGCTCTTCTCCGGGGTCAACCTTATCTTGCTCCGGGCAGACTTCCCCCCGCTGCGCTTCTTGGCGCTCCTCCCCTTGGCGCTCCCGTTCTACCCCCACCGGCTCCTACTGCACCCCCTCCTCTAACTGAGGATGCGATCGTTGCTCTTATTCGTCGTATTCTCGCTGAGGGAGTGCTTGGTGGTCCACCACCCACCGGTTCGTCTCCGTTGTTTGACTTACTCACTGCTTCTACATCTCCTTCCCCTCCTCCTGCTATCTCCTTGCCAATCGCCTACCCGCCACCTCTCTCTCCTCGCATGACTGCCTACTTCCTCCTCTGTGGCACCGAGCGTGTTGCCGCGCCGTCGTGGGTGGTGGATGGCGCTGCGACTGACCACATGTGTCTTGTTTATAACCTTTTCACAGAGTTGTCCTGTTTCCTCGATCACTGCAGTCTACACTGGTGATGTAGCCCCCCTCCCTGTGCTTGGTGTCGGCACCGTTTGTCTTGCCTCCTCGGCCGGCTCTCTCACATTGTCCTCCGTCCTCTTTGTTCCAACGCTTGACTTTTCCTTGTTATCTGTTCTGACTCTCGATAGCTGCGGTTTCTCCACTACTTACGCTCTTAGTCTCGTTGCTGTCACCGAGCGCACCAGTGGTCGCTTCGTCCTTCGCGGCCGTCGACTTCCTGGCAAGGGCTTGTACGAGGTGCTTGGCCCCCACTGTGTCTCGGAACCTGCGGCTGACGCTGTTGAACTCATTCCTCTCTCTCGTTCATCTCACTCCCACCTTCTTCATCGTCGCCTTTGTCATCTTCCCTCGCCTGCGGTGGCCTTCCTCTTGCGTACCCTTCCTGCCGATGGATTATCCAATCCGTCATTCCGAGCCCCTTGTGCCGCTTATTGTACCTTTTGTGCCGTTGCCAAGATGCACCGCCTTCCGTTTCCCCCCTCCCCCTCCTGCGCCTCCGCTCCTCTGGAGCTCGTGCATGCGCACATCCTTGGTCCGCTCCAGGATGAGTCTCTTGCTGAGCATGCCATGACGTTCTCAGCCTCATTGACGATTATTCAAGCTACACATGGGTTTTCTTCCTTCGGGCAAAAAGCGATGTAGCCCAGACCATCCTGTCATGGTACACGGGCGCGTAGAGACAGAGTCGTCACCAGCTCTTGTGCTTTCGGTTCGACCGTTGTGGTGAGTGCTTTGGTGCTACAACATAATTCTTTGATCGAGAGGAAGTGATTCATGAGCTTTCAGCTACTTATTCCCCACAGCAGAATGGGGTTGCGGAGCGCTGGAACCGCACACTTGTTGAGGGCGTTTGCACGATGATGGCTGAGGTAGGCTTCCTTGATCGAGGCCGCAGCTTCAGGTCGGAGGCAGCGCGTAACCGTACCTGGGTTTGGAACCGGATCCCACATGGTCCCCTCGCCCCCGATACCACACCATTCGAGCTGTTCTTCAGCCGCCATGCCGACCTCAGCTAGGCGGTAGTTTAGGGTACCATGGCCACTATTTACCTTACTCCACTCTCTCGGCCTGGCAAGCTTGATCCACCAAGCCGACTCTGCATCACCCACTATGTTGCACCTCACTCACGTGCCCATCTTTTCTGGGACCCGGTCGCGCATCGCCTCATCGAGTCCTGCCATGCTCGCTTCTTTGAGCAGCTGACTTATGGCGCTTTCCGTGGCGATCACTGTCTCCCCCCTTCAACCTCCGCCACGGCCTACACCTCCAACGACATGGTGGTCGCTCGTGCCCCTTCTCCCATTCCAAATTCTTCAGTCCCACCTCTCGTACCTCCTCCACACACGGCCGCCCCTCCTCCTCCTCCCCCTCTTGTGCCTTCTTCATTCGTTACGTCTACGATATCTCACCCTTCTCATATCCCCCCGTCCTCCCTTCCCTCTTCATCCGCTCTTCCATTCCGTCCCACGGCCTCCCCTCGTCCCCCTACACCCACACCTCCCTCAGCGCCGGTCTCCTCCACTCTCCCCCCTGATCCATTGCCCTCTCCCTCCCCGTTCCCCCTCCTCCATATTTTTCTCCACCTCCCTTATCCCCCTCGCACCGTCGTGGTGGTCCGCCGCCTGTCTCTCCCCTCCCTCCTCTCCTCTCGCCTCCTGTGCCGTCGCCGGTCTCTCCTCCCAGCTTCCCCTCCTCCCCTCCTCCAGTTGCCCCTTCCCTGACCACGGCTCAAGCTGCGGGCTCCCCTCGGGTGTCCTCCCCTCCTCGCTGTGCAGATCCCGTCCTCCTCTCCATTGAGGATTTCCCAGAGACCGCCCCGTCTCGGACCTCGTCCTCTTGCCTTCCCAGGGACGACCCTGTCACTGTCGCTGAGACACCGTCCACATCGCCCTCGACCCTTGTCGCTCTCTTTGCCTACCCCTCACCCCTCCTGCCTCTCCTTGACGTCCTCTCTCCTGAAACCCTTCCACCCCTTCGTCCCTCTCCTCCCCTTTCGTCACCGGTCCCTCTCCCTCTCCCATCCCCCCTCCGCCAGTTTCCCCCTGGCCACCTTCGCTCAGCCCAATCTCTCTTCTCAGTGTTCCCTCTCGCCCTCCCTCGTGGATGCGCACGCATGCTACCTGGGCTCGCCCTTTCGTCCCTCCCCTTCCCCCCCTCTTTCCTCTTGCACCTCCCCCTGCTCCACCCGTTTTGGGCTCTCTCCCCCCTCCCTCCGTCCTGGACACTCCNNCCCCCTCCGCCAGTTTCCCCCTGGCCACCTTCGCTCAGCCCAATCTCTCTTCTCAGTGTTCCCTCTCGCCCTCCCTCGTGGATGCGCACGCATGCTACCTGGGCTCGCCCTTTCGTCCCTCCCCTTCCCCCCCTCTTTCCTCTTGCACCTCCCCCTGCTCCACCCGTTTTGGGCTCTCTCCCCCCTCCCTCCGTCCTGGACACTCCTCCACCCCCCTCCCCCATCTCGTCTTGCACTCGCTCTCGCACAACTCATGCCCTCACTTGTACATCGTCCCTTGTCCCTCCCTCGCCGTCCACCCCTCTGTCGTCTCCTCCCGTTCCCAACCCGGCCTCTACTGTCTCTCGCCCCCCCTCCCCTTCCCCTCTACCTCCCTCCCCCTCTGCTCTCCCACGTCCCCTCCCTCCCGTGGTCCGATTAGCATCCGTTCGCCCTTCCCCTACAAACTCCTCGTCTGTAGCCCCTCTGTCCTCATTTCCACCTTCTTCTCCCCTCCCGTCTCCCCCTGAGGTGGCACACCTTCCCTTTTTGCCTCTTCCCCCCCCCGCCATTGTGCTTTCCCCCTCCCGTCCTCTATCAGCTTACACCTTCCACCCGGGTCACGCCCATGGTTGCCACTTCTTTCATCTCGAGTTTTGCTATGCACTCGAAGCTTTCACAGGCCATCACTTCGTCGGCACCCCAGCGTCTGCCTCCCGCACGCTTGCGGTCACATCCGTCTCGCCCACTTCCTCCTCTCCCTCATCCCTTGCCGAGTCTTACCCCCTCACCCTAGCTGAGGCTCTCACTCGTCTAGATGTTGCTGCCTGGCGCACGGCATGTGTCACTGAGCTTGCAGCCCTCGCTGAGCATGGCGTGCTCGAGCTCGCGGCTCTTCCCCCTGGTCGCACAGCCATCAAGGCCAAGTGGGTTCTCCGCAAGAAGTTCACCACCTCTGGTGCTCTCGATTGGAACAAGGCTCGCCTCACCACGAAGGGCTATTCCCAGATCCCTGGTGTCGAATTCAACGACACCTATGCCCCCGTCGGCCGCTTCAAGATGAGTCGCGTCGTTATCTGCCTAGCTGCTCACTATCAGTGGGAGCTCCAACAGATGGACGTGAACAACGCTTTCCTCCACGGCCGTCTTGAGGAGGAGTTGTACATGGTCCAGCTTCTTGGCTTCTTTGATGGCACCAGACGCCTGTGCCGCCTCCGTCGCGCCCTTTACGGCCTTCGCCAGTCCCCTCGTTGTTGGAACGAGGAGCTCTCATCCACCCTTCTCCGTGGCGGTTTCCGCCCTAGCCAATCCGACCCCTCCCTCTTTGTTGGAGGCACAACGCTTGTTCCTGCATTCATTCTGGTGTATGTGGATGACCTCCTCACCTCTTCTTCCTCCTCCGCGATCTCCAAGGCGAAGGATCTCCTCTCCTTGACATACCGCATGAAGGATCTTGGCCTTCCGGCCATGTTCCTGGGAATGCAGATCGAGCGCCTTCCTAGCTACCTCTTGGTCCATCAGGAGCGCTATTTCCAGTGTCTTGCCAACCGCTTCACGTCGGTTGTTGACCTCTCCCGCCCCCTCCCGGCGGCCTCCTCGCCCATGCCACCGGGCACCCAAATCGCCCTCTGCATGGCCCACAATGCCGATTCCGGTGAGCCAGTGTCTACCGCCGTGTTCTAGTCTATTCTTGGTGCGCTCACCTACCTCGCTGGCACCACTCACCCGGACATCGCCTATGCGGTGAACATCCTCGCTCAATATGCCCGTGAGCCTTGTACGGCTCACCTCCAAGCGGTCGTGTACATTCTTCGCTACACTCTCGGATCTGCCCGTGCCGGCCTCACCTTCTTGACTGGGTCGGGCATTCCTATCTTGACGGGCTACGCCGTTAGCGACTATGCCCACAACGCAGACGCGCGAAGCCGCAGCGGCTTTGTCTTCCTCCTCGGCCCCACCGCCACATCCTAGCAATGCAGGAAACAGGGTTGTATTGCTCACAGTACTAGTGAGGCTGAGTACATGGCTTTGGGAGGTGCTACGGTTGAGGTGGTGTGGTTATGTCGCCTTCTCAGCGAGCTTTGTCTCCCTCTTCCAGCGGTGTCCCTCCACACCGATAGTGAGAGCGGGCTAGCCATTGCTCGGAACGCAGGTGCGCTCCACCATCGCACAAAGCACATCAACATTGAGCACCATCATGTGTGCGATGTGGTCACCACTGGAGATGTCTCATTTTGCTTCATCTCCGCCAACTTCCAGCTCGCAGACTTCCTCACGAAGGCTCTCCACCAGCCTGCCTTTACCTCTAGTATCGCCTCTGTTGGTCTACGGACCCTACCCCAGCTCGCTTGATCCTACCATCCTTCTTCTCCTTCCACTCCCTCCCCATGCATAGCTTGGTCCTCTGCTCGATGACCGTTCGTCCGCGTCTCTGACCCCCCCCCCCGTACCCTTCACCTCTCCCCTCCGTTTGCCTGTCCTATGCAGGTCTCTTTGTGGCCACCACCACCGTGTCCGGTGCCCTCTCCTATCCACTCCCACCCATTCTCCTTTTCCATCTTTTTCCTCTCTCCTCCCCCCGTCTTCTGTTCTCTCTCCTTCCCTGTTGGTGCCTCCATAGCTGTGTGCCTCCGGGTGTTGGGGTGCAGGCCCTTGACCTTCTCCTCCGGCACCCTCCCGGTCCTCGCTTGGCGCTTCTTGTCGGGCGCCCCTGATGGGGTGCTATTGCTGGGGTGCTACTGGTGGGGTGCTCCTGGTGGGGTGCTCTTGGTGTGGTGCTCCAGGTGGGGTGCTTTTGGACTGGTGCTACTGGTGGGGTGCTCCTGGAGGGGTGTTATAGATGGGCGCTACTGGTGTGGTGCTCCTAGCGGGGTACTCTTGGAGGGGTGCTTCTGGACGGGTGCTTTTGGTGGGGTGCTACTGGTGTGGTACTCCTGGTGGGATGCCACTTGCAGGGTGCTTCTGGCCGGGCTTTCCTCACGGGGTATCCCTGGCGACGCTCCCGTAACTGCGCACTTCCGGTCGGACGCCCCTGGCCGAGTGTTGCGGCCGCACTCCTCACTTGCGCTCCTTTCGGTCGTGCACTTCCGCGATGGTTTTGCTTGGCGTGCTACGTCCGTTGGCACCTTGTGCCTGCCGCCTTCCTCCACGTTGCTCTGCGTTGTTGGGGCTTGTGGTGTGATGTTCAAGCTCTCTGCTTGGGGCATGCACCCTTGCTTGTGCTATCGTGTTAAAGTAGTAAACAATTCAGTGACTAATTGCGTTAGCTAGCCTAGTTTAGTCTCACTCCTTGCCTGTCATGAGAGGTCGTGCTAACTTCTTACGAGACATAGGCCTCATTGCGTCACCCCGTCTGGGTCGCATGAGACATTGTGCACACTGGTGCCCTATGCACCCCTTATGTGGTTCGCCACACTCTAGGGCAAACCGTAATCTAGGGAGCAAGGGCGACCCGATGGGGGTCACTCTCGCTCCCCCGTTGTGCTCATTATTTTCCAAAAAACTCAACTATCCTTGTCTCGATCTACTCTCACGACCAAGTGTCCCTGCTTTGTCTCCTCCCTCACAAACTCTCAAGAGCAGTCCTCCTCACAAGCTCTCGAGAGCCCCTCTCCCTCATAAGTCTCAAGAGGGACAGTTAGTCCCGCGACTAACTCTCGGCTCCACCCGTCCCAACCTCCCGGCTCCCGTCTCCTCTATCCTCTCTCACCCCCCCCACTATGTCCTATTTCAACACTTTGTTGTGTATAAGCATGTTCTCTGTTAGCTGAAGTTTGTTTCGACACTTAAGAGCAGTTTGGCATGCTATTGTCATGGCTTTAGTAATGGAGAAGGATGCAAACGGGAGGAATGGATATACAAAAGTGTACGTGGTAATCCGATATTTGTGAAGCAAAAAAATAGATTATGTAGTTTTGATGGTTTTTATACTTGATAAGAATAACCTTGAAACATTTCTTTCCTGATAAGGCATTGACAATAGGTGAGCCAATAGCATAGATATTGGGTCTATTTCCACCTTGAAAGGAATAAACAAGTATCTTAAGACCATGTGATCATGAATTTCCAGTGCATCTACACAAGGTGACCAAAGAATGAAAGATAAATATTTAATAGAAAAAATGTTTTTAGAATTATGTAAAGCATCGTTTCTGAAACGATACTCTATTTTATTGTTTTTGTTGATATAATAGTAGAATCTGTTTTTGAATGTTTGAAAAAGAATAAATTTTTACAACAATAATATTTTATTTTAATAAACTATAAGATATGAAATAGAAAAGCATCATTATTGATATGATGGAATGTTCACATATGAGTTGATAAATCATACCAAGACGCAACCCAAATGTACATCAACTCCACAAAAACCCATCCTCTTTTTTATCTATCGACCATTGTATCTTTTGTGTTAATGATCTTCAATTTTTGCAAAATTTTGAATAGAGAAACGTCTACGTTCCTAACGATGTTATAGCCAAAGTGAGGCTAACCTTTGAGAAAAAGCATAATATGAACTTCCTTTTGTAAGGGGGAGATGCAAACCCCCCGCTCGAGTAGATAGTTTGAACCGTCATTGAAAAGGTAAGTGTACATAAGAATGATGACAAAAAATCATGAAGTATACAATAATTTAGTGGCAGATTTAATTCATAAGGTTTTCTTCTATTGGTAAAGAAATATGGTTCAAGGTGTTATAGCAAAAGGTTACATCCCTTACATCGAAAGAAATGGGTGAAAGTGTCATGAAATTGATTTTGGGAAATGATATGCACTTCTTTCAACTGAGCATCCTAAAACATTCATTTCACAAACATCTATCAGTTTCCACCTTTGAACGGATAAGTATAATAGGAAAAACTAGCATAACTCAGCATGCCTATCAAGACTATACGGTCAAATAAAGACTTGATCTGGAACATGTATCCTAAAGAATGGGATACTTTATTGCGTCGCAATGAATTGCTACCAATCCTTGATAGTAAGTAGATTGTTTAATAAATAGAAAGTTTTACGAAGTCATATATATATATATATAAATATCAAATATCATTCAATATGTTTCACGTTACATTAGAGCCAATAACAAATGGTTGAAACATGAGAAAGGGCTCTTATTAATTATTTTTATATTCAATGGAAAAAGATGCATAGTTGAGCAAGAATGGACTCGTATAGAAGTTACTTTGAAAAGTATTCATTGAAATGCAGAAAACTGATCATATGTGGGAGGTTTGAAATTTTATATTGTCTAAAAATAACTTTAATAAACCCTAATTCAGCTTTTGAAAAACATATCCACTCATGGTAAAACAAATTGATATAAGTATGATTTACTCATTTTAAAAAGGAAAGACTGCTTTCTATGAGATTCCTGGTGATTTCTGTGCAATAGTGAAATTTTCATGGAATATCATTTTCTTTATGCATTCCTAATTGATTCACTCCTGATTGAAGGAAACTTTCAAAATATGTATACATGCATTTATGTGAAAACTGACTTCTTCCCTTTTATGTAAAATTTTTTACCTGATAAAGACATGCTAAAGTGCAAGGATTTGAAGGGAGTGAACAAGTGCAACGAAGTGTATTCAATCAGCAAGTGTGGGTTGATGGTGGAGTTGCCTAACATGTAGATTTTGATAAGATAGGATTGTTCTTCATAAGCTGGCCTAATTTCTTGACCTTGTTACTAACAGATTCTCCACAATTGTCTGATCAAAGGATTTGGAGCTTTGCAGAGGATCTTTGTATCGCCGACACCAACCATTTATGGAGGACTTAAAAAACCTTCACCACTGACGAGTGGGAATGTCCAGACGAAGAACGTGGCATCGTCTACGTATACAAAAAAATACTTCTAATTTCCAATGGAAGCTGGAAGTGACTCACTGATCTCGGTATGGATGAGATGTAGCTTTGGGACATTGCCATGATTTAGATGTTGAGGAAACAACTGGCAAACTTGCTTGCTCCTAGCGTAGGTGACACATGGATCAATGGCATTAGATTGATTTTATGAGATACAAAGTCCGTTCATTATGGTGTCATGGACCACTTTGGTAAGTGCTTCTGCATGTACGTGTCAAAGCCTATTGTGCCATCATGTTGTTAGGGCCTCCCCATTTTAGGTCTAAGTAGCCACAAGTGCATGGGAGCCCAAAATTGGAGCAAACAAGAGCCATATCATCCCATTTGGTTAAGTAGTTCTGTGGCAAGGACCTTGCCAGCCTTGTGGCGCATGTTCATGGTGAGATCTTTTGATGACATGCACAGACCATTCCTCATGAGTTGGCTCATGGTATAGAGCTTTGCCAAGATATCAAGTACAAAGAGAACGTTTGTGAATGTGATGATGTTCTGCCCGATTGTTATGTCAAGAAAGCTTATGCCTTAAATTGTTACTTCTTCCATGTTACCGAAAACCATTGTGGCTCTTTCATCTAAGATTGGTGATAGGTCGTGCTAGAATGAGGCTTCATAGGTCAAATGTTGAGTTGCACCACTATCAAGATACCAGTTTCTAGGGCTGTGTAAAAGTGATCGGCGTCGAGTGGCATTGAGAAATGCGTACGTCAAAGACTAAAAACATTGATTTTATGGATTGGATTCTTTTTCCATGGAATATTCTTTCTTATCGTGGTTTGAAACTTGTGTTGCATTGGCTTTCGATTTTCTTTTCTTCTCATCACGTAGAAGAGAACGTTAACAGTAACACATTTGAGGGACAAACCTTCCTTTGGATGAGGTGCCTTCATCTTGATTTAAGAAGGTAGAAACTACCCCTCATTGTGGATTGATGATGCCCTTTGATTGAGGAGTCTTAGCAATATTTTCCATGTGGGTATGTTCTTAATGCTAAGTAAGTTCTTGGTCGCGATGCATGTTCAGTACCACTATGTAGGAAAAGATCTTCCGTAAGTCTACTCAATGGCTGGTAACGAACAATGCGCTACACCTCCTTGTCTTGACACAATCCTTTCAGAATGTACATGATGAACAAAGATTCTGAGAAAGATGAATCTGTCTTGTCAAGCTAATCATGTAATTCCTTAGCTTTGTTTATGTATCCTTCAACAAGTTTGAAGTTGACAAGCATAATGTTGGAGAGTTCCGTGACAAGGTATGCTTTGTTGATGAAGTCTGTCGATTCATGGGCACACAGAAGATAACTCCAGAATTTGTATGCAGCAAGTGGATGATCCTTGTACATACCAATCGTGTATTGGATTTTGGGCATCAAAAACTTGGTATGAAACGTATATTCTGTGAACTGGAGCTCCTCAAGTGTTGCTTTGGCTTATGGATTTGATGTAGGATTTGGTTGTTGGACTAATCTGTAATAGAAGTTCCAAAGTTTCTAAACTTTGACAAAGGCTTCCTTCTTCAATAGCCAATGAGAGAAGTTGGGGCTGTCAAACATCTCCACATGTTCTATCATGATCAACAAGGGAGTTGATGATACAACATATTCCGTAGGGCTGAAAGGAATTGCTGTGATTGTAGGAGATGCATACTTGATCCCTACCTTTGGAAACATTGCTATTGTAGGCATTGGGGTTTGGAAGTGCACGGTTCCAGATCCCAGTGTCGATGGAATTCCACTAGGATGGACATGCCGACGTCCTTCCGCGAGCTGCATCATGTTAAGGAGATGGGCCATTTGTGCCTGAGGATCCTTTGCAAATGCTCCTTCATGTTGTACACGTTGTGCTACTTGTTCCTTTTGTTGTGTGTTGTATTGTGATGCTACAACAACTGTTGTAGCACTAGTATTTAGTTGTCCCCAGTCTTATTCAAACTTCCTTTAGATTTGCACCACTGCTGCATATCTTAATTCGTGTAACCTTACTTTATTCTCCTTAACTTCTTTTCGTTCTTGCTTAGAGGATTGAAGGCAAATGTCCTTGGACACTTCACTAGAACGCTAAAGAGCATTTCTTGCTACCTCTTCTGCCTTTAGATGAGATAGCACTTGTTGCATATGACATTGAGCTTCTACTACAGTTGTAAGAGCACATATGTTTTTATGCTTATGCTTGTTCCTTTTCAAATATAGCTCTTTGTAACTGTGTTTTCATGCTCTACATTGTGGTTATAAGTCTTTTGACACTGTTCTTGCCAACTAATGGTTTGGTTGGCTTGAAGTGATTGTGGATAACCAAGGCAAAGATTAGGTTGAGTCTCAAGGCTTGCATGCGCTTCCATTTCTGCAAGTACATTTCCTTCCTCCTCCATGCGGAATGTGTATCGTTGGTGACACTTGACCCTTCTTGTCCTTCCCTTGTACAATTGTCTTCAACGTGTCTAGATATCCTTCCTTTAAAGGCGACACTCACAAAGACAAGTGATTGTCCTTGATGTGCTTACCTGTAATATGACTCACTCTCTTACCACGATACTTCCTTAGTTCTCTTGTACCATGTTGGAATTTAGCACGGATGAGGAGTTGAGCCTGCTCTTAAATTCTACAAATTGTAGAAGTGGCACCAAGTAGGCCGTTCAAGTAGAGAGATGTACTTCAAACTAGTTGCCTGCACATTACACAGTGGAAGATCTCACAACTACAGTTGAAAGGACTCAAACCTCATCTATTATCTTAAAATCAAAAAACACTTATTGGAGAAAGCTAGGAAATGCTTCCAGTCTCCAAGCCTAGGTGAGTTGATGGTGGAGCAGTTTTCTATGATTTCTACATTCTACAGGTTGATGAATAAGATGCCTCTCCATGGATCCATGAACGTTAACGTCTACATGAAAAAACCTAAAATATTCTTGGACGTTACAGACTCAGGTTGTAACATCACCAAAAGCCTTTACGAACTCAAGCAAAGTATTCTACTTTAGTACCAAACACTCTGTGACTTCCTTACACACGTTTCATCACATTAACCTACGACGACTACCTCTATCTTCTTCTACAAACCCTTAAAAACATGCTTACTTGTTATGCATTCATTTACGTTGGTGAAATCCTCATCTTCGGTGTTACGTACAAAGTCGCATCGTCTACTACAATTGTGCTGTTGACAAAATTCAAATGTTACTTTTTACCTAAAAATTAACATCACAAAAATTTGCACGAATGAAACAATCCATCTTAGACAACACACTTTCACTTCCAAGGTTCAATCTCCTCTGAATGTGGCAATAACATATGCAAAACCATCAATGACCTAGCAGCCATTGGTGCCTGAGCAATTCGAGGGGGGACCATGACATAATGTGAGTATTTGTCTAAAATCAGATGGGTGATGTTTTCCTCAAGCTCCACACGCCCAAAGCTGCAATTTTCTATGAGAAATTTGGCTACTCTTGTCCAAACCACTCTTGATGATGCATGCCAAGAGTTGGATTACACTCCCAAATAATTTTGTTCAACGCCTCATCTAAGGCTAACATTTGGCACATCACTTAACTTAAAACTTTGAACTGACTCCATTCTTGATATTGACGATTAGTACGCATGTAAATAATGGCAATCCGGTAACTTATTCATTCTTGGAGGACTTGTAGTGTCATGGACAAGTAATAAGCAAGAGAATATCAATATCAGTAACACGAAAGCAAAATATGTGGCAGCTTTACATGCAAAACAGAAAGTGGTCTACATTAAAAAAACTGCTCATTGAGATTGGTTTTCCTCAACACGGACAAGTAGCACTCTTTATTCGCAATAAGTTAGCCAACATTTTCTCCAAGTAAACAATATCACGGGCTTAGAAAACACATGGACATCAAAGGGCATAAGATCGAGGTATACTTGATCATCCCTTTTTTATACACAATACAATCAGTGTATAAGACATGCATTTTGGTAGTTTCCCGGTCATTATGTTGGGAATTAGTCATGATATGTTCACATGTGTAACTATGTAGGTTCTACATTTGCCATGAAACCTGGATGTAAAAAAAAAACTCAAAGAAAAACCATAGGACATAAAATATGTTTCCCTTAGTAGACGTATTTCTGTCTTTGAAGTTTATGCACATATATTTGTACATGCCATGAGCAAACTAGTCTCGTTTGAACCTAATGTTGACATAATTGTTGCTATTGAGAATGTTTTTGCCATATGTTCCAAATTCGTTTTTTGCCCCCCTCGCTACCTGAGTTTGGCCTCCCCCCCCCCCCCCACCGCCCCAAAGCCAAAAGTGTATCAGGTCTTTGTAGCCGGGCGTGTATCGTGATGAGACTCAAATATATTCACTGGTGTATTGTGTACTAGTGTATATTTTGACATGTCCATCGGATACACTTGACAAAGAGATTGCTACCATTGAGGGGGGCAGAGTCCAATCTCCTTCTCCCAAAGGCTAGAGTGTATTTTGATAGTGTAGCTGGTTAGTGTATCTTTGTTTGTATAATGGAAAACAAAACATACACTTGTGTATTCAACGTTGATAGGGTATTGACAGACAAGCAACATCGATTGTCAATCCTCACCCTCGCTAGCCATCGATGCGGAGGGTCAACCAGAGTATTGTACACAAATGAGTTATGCGCACTTGTGTGCATTAGTGTTCGTTTTCCGCCGATCACTTAGACTGGATACATTGACGAGCTACATTTTGCTAATACACTCTACCATTTTGGGGGGGGGGGAGAGGAGGGGTCATCCGGATTCCAAGAAACCCCCCTCTAGATAGGCCGAGTGTATTGCAAAGTGTATTTGGTTCGTGTATGGATTTTATGTGGTGATGGAGAAACAAATGCACTAGTTTATACTCATTTGATGGCATCCGTGCACATGACAAACGGTCACCACATAGTCGATAGTCTCACTCCCCCCTCCCCCTCTAACCGATGACCGAATGTATTAGGGCAGTGTTTCAGGGCGTGTATTGTGTTCACCATTTATTGTTTTCACTAATGTACTATACATTGTACTATATTCTTACATGTCTATCACATATCCTTTAATACACGCACCATATACATTCGCCCAATACACTTTCACAATTCGGGGTGGGGCTGGTCTCCGGCTGCCCCCCCAAGGTTAGAGTGTATTGGTGAAATGTATATGGACAGTGTATCTGATTTATGTGGTTGAAAAAAAATACACTAATGTACAGGGGGATGATCGCTTGTGCAATGTAAAAAATTGTTGATATACAGATATTGATGATCACAACCTAACCAAAGAAGTTTGTAAAAAGCAATAACAAATGATATTCACGTATTAAGTGTCGATCTTTCACAATAGACGGTTTTGACATCAGACGGTTTCAAGAGAGTTTTGTGATATTGAAGCGAGACGATGTCAAATTGGTCACCACGCCGTTATCTCCCTCCCAAAGTCAGATTATATTTGAGTTGTAAAATAGGATGTGTATGGTACAACATCCAAGATTATACATTTGTGTATCTTTGCAAATGGTTTGACTGTAGGGCTCAAAACCCCCCCCACAATAGAAGGAAACCTATTCGGTCCCGCTACCGCAGGGCCTAGCAGGATTACGGGCAAGCCAAAAAAAACCCAAACCCCCCGGATGCGACTTCGGGAGGGTTATGGCTCTTTCATGTTTTTGGTCAAGAAATAGGCATTGTTATACCTTACATTTTTAACACATTTCATGTATAAGTACAAATGTACGTTTGTTCTTGCAAACTGTAAATGGAGTTGAAAAGAACTTAACCATGGATTTTTAATGTGTTTTTTTGGCAAACCTTCTACGAGGTTTTCTATGTTGAAGCAATGAAATACATTTGTATGTCTCTGAACACACATTGTGGACTACGTTCAGTTGCATTTTCCATTAAGGTACCATGATAATTCTAAATGCATGTACTTACTATGTACATAGCATGACAAGTGTATGTTTTAGGGGTGATTAACCATCAATGATCACATCCCGTCAAAAGTCCTTGATTATACAATGGAGCCTCACTTCATTCCAGGAAAAGAACAAGCATCAACGTATGACAACACCAAGAATGCAACAGAATTTGAGGATACACTGGCAATGAGACAAACATCGAGCACACAACTCTCATCACAACAGTACAAATTAAAGGATGAGGTACTGTTCGGCCACCAAAAATTTTAATTTTACGATTCTAGAGAGGGCAATACGAGAGAATTTGTACTCTTGGATCTCTCTCAAAGTTGCAAATCCTAGGTTCTCTTTGCCTTCATGCCTCAACCCCGTAAAAGACAAAATACTAAGGAGGCACTTAACATGCCGTACCATCACTCTGGTGCCCGATCTCAAGAAGAATGATTGTAGAAGCACTCTTCGAAACAAGGAAAGCATAGAAACTTGCCTATCATGTCTGGCCCAACAGGTCAGAGAAAGACGAGTAGCCACGTTTGGAAGCCCATGTGAAGACATCACTAGTGTCTCACCCAATGGCATCACTAGAACTTGTGGCTCCCCACTTGGCTCACTTTTGATAAACATCTCCACCAAGAAATCCACCAATTTCTCCTCTGAGAATACAATAAGGAACAACAACGGTGTCATTGCGCTCATTCCACTCAATGTTTCTGGAGTGGAGGGGCTCACATTGTTGTCACCCTCCACCTTCACATTGTCAAAATCGAACAATGGACAATTATCACTCGGGTGAACCACGAGAGGAGGAGGCAGTTGCAATGCCTCAAAAGCGGGGGGAGAATACTTGTTTGTAATGAAGATGGCATAAGAAATCTCATCATCCACTATAAAAAGAATTGAATGACCATTATAGTAGAGCAAAGATTTCTCCCACACATTAAAAAACCAAAATCTATCTTCCACGGAGTCTATTGGTTGCGTATGTGTTGAATCTCTCACAATATTCTCACAAGCATTTACTTTCTTATATGGCCATCTGCCCTTCTTGAAGCCGAAGTGGGCGTTTCCATTGATTGCCCGGGAAACCAAGGGTGATTTGATGTAGTTCGTCAATTTTTGGCCAAACTCGTCTAAAGTTTAAAATGTCAGGCCATAATGTGACGTTAGCATTTTTAGTAAGCGCATTGATGACATCAGTTTCATGCTGATCTCTGGATATTTGCTTTCTGGCAATGTCCGCACTCGTTTGCAGCCTACTCGCAAATAAGACTCAAAGGCAAGGGAGCAGGCATGAGAGCAAGCAAGTAAGCAAGCAAGAAAGAAAGCGAGCAAGCAAGCAAGCAAGCAAGCAAGGTAGTGAGCAAGTAAGTACTGCAAAATTCTCACATGCTCTTAAGCTAACATGCCTATTTGAGGCATTTCATGAAGCATGTCTCGAGACATGCCTCAAAAAGGCATGTCGCAAGACATGCCTCGCAAACAAGGAATTTTCTCACGCTAGGAAAATGAAGGCATGATGTAGCAATAAGAAGCACATTTTCTTTCCTGGTAGCAAAGCAAAATTGAACCCTTTTGGGCCACTTTTTACCAAAAGGCTCTGTACTACAGATATTCAACTCCTTTTTCAATCACAAAAGAGATCTTATTTCTTGAAGATAAACTAGCATAACCTTCATGCATCAAACTTTTAGCAGCACCACCAGTTCACAAGAGCAGTCCTGCGTAACAATGACATGGCACTGAAATATTTTTGAGAGATCAATTCCAATCCACATATCGCCCTTTCAACCTTAACAGACCTGCAACTCCTGTAGCAAGCAATGTGATTTATCTACATACCTTTTCATGTGAACCAGAACCACCTTCTCCATGGCCAATATTGCATCACTGTTTGGGTTCTTAAGGGGTTTAACATTCATCGATCCAAAGGGAGTATTTGAAATATATCAAACAATGTACTCCTTTCAAAATACCATACTATGGAGAATTTGGCGAAGTTTGGAGGGGCTCCCTAGTAGCATTTTGTGCCTTCATACTTCCATGCCCAAGTCCGAGATCCTCAAGCGCCATAAGGTACTACATAGAAAGGCTCTCTTTCTCACATAAGCAGAGGGCTCCAGTAGAAAGCCACCTTCAAAAGCTACCTTCATAAATACCTTTTAGTGAAAGGGTACAATGTAAGACCAGCAAAAGAAAGTCAGGACTATCCCCTAGAGCATCAACCTTTGCCCAAATAACTTCTTAAGGAGCTCGTATTAATTTGTGCATACACTTTTAATTAGTGTGAAGTTTGTCTTCTACACAAGGATGCACTCAGAGTATAAACCCAAGACCTTTTGCCATAGAGTTGTCGTCTACCATTACTCCTTTCTCTCTCAAAACCCATCATCCGAGATGGGTTTTGAGAGAGAAAGGAGCGACCTGTCTATGTACTCATTTATCTACCTTGTACTTTAGTGAGTGTGGCTTTGGAGACTAGGTGCATTTATTATCCTGCTCCAAGAATTGTTATGTGCATTTGGTATAACAGATGAGGTTTGAGACCTTGCATCTGTATTTGAAAATTTTCTTCTGTGTTTTAGATGCACAACTAGCTGGACGTATATTTTTCTACTTGAATGGTCTACAAGATGCGACAATTACAATGATTAGAATTCAAGACCAGTTCCAACTCCTTGTCCTTGTTGAATTTTAACAATAAACACGTGTGTAAGTGCGAGGATTTGAAAGAAGTGTGAAAAAGTGCCACGAAGTTTACTTCATAGGCAAGTGTGAGTTTATGGTGGCATTGCCTGACATGTATGTTTTGAGAACATAAGACTATGCTTGGTAAGATGGCTCAATTTCTTTGTTAGGAATAGATATATTTTGCCTGATTCAAGGACCTTTATTTTCATCTTGCACCATGAAACCTACATGTGTGAAGAAGTTTTCCTTTTCACCACAATCAAGTGATGACCATGATGGCTAAGCTACTCAACAACTAGTGTATGTGTTCGTGTGTGTGTGTGTGTGTGTGTGTGTGTGTCTAAATGAGAATAATATGGGCCAAATGTTTCGAAATTTTCACACAATTGANGTGTGTGTGTGTGTGTTTGTGTGTGTGTGTGTGTGTGTGTGTGTGTGTGTGTGTGTGTGTGTGTGTGTGTGTGTGTGTGTGTGTGTCTAAATGAGAATAATATGGGCCAAATGTTTCGAAATTTTCACACAATTGAGGAAAATGTCACAATCCAAAGTTACAATCATCAATGTTACAAGATTTGGTGTTACTCTTCCACACAGCATAGTCTCTTCGGAACCAAAAATGAATTTTCTTCAAGATCCATTCATACTACTTGCACCAAGTGTTATTTAATGTCTTTGCTTCTTGTATCCGTAATGGTTTTGCATGTCTAATTGAGTTAATTCTTGTGACAAAGCTAATAGTTGTAATAAATTTTCATGTTTCATATTCTCGAATTTTGCTATTGATCTTACTATCATGGTAGGTCTAAGAAGAACAACCAAAAGTTTCTAAGGTATGCATCATGAAACTACAATTGTGGAGGCATAGGATTTTGTAGAACCAAGTGTGGTATAACTTTTGGATAATGTCAACGATGCCTTATTTTTGTGGGCATTTGGACTCCTTTTTATCGTTCTTATGGAGATGATGCCATTTGAAGTAGGCTAGTTTTCCTCTTTATAAAATAATTTGAGCCATATGCAAATATTGTAGTTTTTCTATTGTTATGGTTTACAAGCACGTGTAAGGTTCTTGTAGTAAAGGAAAACCCCATACGTTTCTCTGTGACCTTCCAGAGCTTCTGATATGGTAGCCTTTTCTTATACAATATGTTCCATATTCTTAGCTAATAATCATACATCTATTTGTTGAAAGCGACTGAGAACTACAATATTTTCATTTTTCTCTGAATATACAGCCATGCAAATTTTATTCATCACTAAGAGCATAACAATTTGCAAATCTGTTTAGGGCCTTCATGTTTTGCACACATAAGATCTTGAAGTGTTTTCATGTGAAAAGGCCTTATTTTGTTGCTCGTGGTTCCCCAAGTTTTCTTGTATGCAAAAGGTGGGGATCATCTCCACAACCAATGCAATTGTTATATTTCTCAAAACGTACTTCATGAAATCGTTAGATATTTCCTCATTACCACGTTTGATATATGCAAGAAAGAACCAGGCCCATGAACGTTGATTTTAATTTATTTATGTGATATTGATTGTGTCACAGACAAGTGGAGTGAAAATACTAAATGTCCTTATGAAATATGTAGAAATCGTGTTTAGTGAATGAAGAAACGTTTTTTTCAGAGACATAAGTAATCAAGGGTATTAAAAATCGAAGACCATAGACGGAACACTCCTTACTATGGGGCATTATTTTGAGGACTGTACCACCTTTATCCACACCCACTAGCGTAGTTTTCTTCACTTTGATCGTAGGCCTTAATTGGATGATTTGGTTCTTGAGGGAATTTCTAACGAAGTTTTGGTTATGCATGCTATAGAGGCAAATGGCAAGATAAATGAAGACATCCATAAGGTTTATTATGTGGACGATGATAAACAGGAGATCAAGTTCTTTTTGTTTTCATGAATATTAACCCAAGAGAAGAAGAAGTTTTCATTTGGTTCTTCACATGTGCTATCTTCAATGGATTCTCAAGAAGAAGCTAGTATAATAGTTGTTGGCACCTATTCTTTACCAAGGAGAAAGATCCTCCTTAGGTAAGTCTTGTGAAATTCTTAAGAGAATTTTCACTTAAGTTCCCTTTTGTGATTTTCCAATTACATTCATTGACTTCTTGTGCTTGTTTATCATTCTTGTTGGTGAGGATGCATGCAAAAGTTATGAAAATTCAACCCAAGTTGATTGAAGTTTGCTAGCTTCATGCATGACTCAAGTAATTCTGAAAAATCATCGTGTCTATATTGCATGGTTAATGCAAAGGATTAATAGAATGTTTTTAATAGCATAGTTATGGAATACTACGCCACGTAGATCCACTTTATTATGAAGCTTGAAGAACGAAAATGCCTCTTTCTTTCCAGGAACACAAAATACATTCTTATTCCTTGATTGTTCTTTAAGGCTTTCTATGAGCTGTTCTTTTCATATTGAATTATGTGATAATAGAAGTGCTAAAATGTTATAACATTCATTGGTTACTATTTAAGGCTAAATTTTGTGATTTTAACTCGAAGATGCACATCAATATTTCAATTATCTTGACAAAGAGCCTAATATCCATTGTTTTGAAGCTTTGTATTATTTTTGTTGTCAGACATAGGAAAATTGGTAAAACAATGTGCTCATTTAATCCAAATTATATGTTTCCTTACATATTCTTAATCGTTTTAAAGCAATTGTGATGAGAAAAGTTGTCCTTGACATACAATGTCATGTCTAGGTTTTACTATTGGAATTAAGATGAATCATAAGGATGATTTGAGTACCTCTCATAGAATTGTTTCTGCCAAACTCATTGTGAGAAATGAAAGAGGGATTTTGTTTCACATGAAGTCTTCAATGATTGAATGATGAAGAACGTCTTTGTCTTTGTACCTTTTCCATTTGTTATGGATATAATAAAGGAAAATTTGTTTCTTGTGAAAACAGTTGTTTTATTTTAATGTATTCCCTATGCCTCTCAGTCATAGATTCCTCATAATTTTTTTTTTGCATCAAAAAAGAATGTGTGACCATTTTATTATCGTATGGGAAACAAGAATGGGAAACAATAATCTCATAAATTTTCCACAAACACATGATTCCCCTTTGATGATAAGGGTATGGATGCAATCCGGGTACAAAATTCTTAAACTTTATTTTTATGTATTAGACCTCCCATTTGAGTGGGGGTTTAATATTCCATATAATGCAGATGTACTACACCTCCCATACAAGTGAAGGTTAAAATTTCCACACATCAAGTGTGTTATGAATGCATTTTTATATAGTTTACAATCGCACTTCATTATTCACTAGCCCCATGTAGTTGGGCCAATGTATAAGTAGTGGCATTAAAACGGTTTTAATAATACATAAACATTCATTGATCATGAAATGAGTCTATTGTTTGTGGAGAACAAGTATGTCTCCCTTGTGAGGTGCAACATTTCACATATGAAAGTCACACAAAAGATGCTCAATCCATGTAGGTTTGTATGAGGAAGAAGAAAAATGCCCTTAGAAAACGATCATTCTTATTGAAACTTCCATTTAAGTGGAAGACGCACATTCCATATATGATAACGGACGTGGAAAACATGATTATTCTGATTTTTCATATGAAAAAAATTGCAAAATCGTCAAAACAACACATATGTATGGATGCTTCATAAGTGTTGGGATTTTTCATGGAATGAATATTACAAAATATGTATGAAACCAATTTGTTGTGTGTGGAAAAAAACACATCACCCTTATGTAGTATGCCCACACACTTGAACCCATATAGGATTGGAGATTATTTCCATGTAAGAGGAAATAATGCACGTAGAGCATCATTATTCTTTCCATATATGTTAAATAATCCCATTAACCTTTTGAAACTCTCCAAAAAATTGTTCTCCCATTAACGTGGACGTTGAACAATCCTTTTGAGAGAAAATCAGAGATATTGTATATGACCAATGTACTTTTGCACTGGGAAAGAGGAAATTACCCTTATAATATCCCCCATGCTCTAAATCCACCATATAAAAAACAAAAATCCTCTTATGATTAAATCATGCATAGAGTGTGTGTATTCATGCACAATGAGCCCACTACCTTCATACACAATCCCACACATTGGAATCTACATTTGGGCGAGGGTCTCACATTTATCATTAGACAAAACCACCCTCTAAGTTCTCAGTACGTGTTTCTTGGTGTGGATTTCAAACACATGGACTTCATGCACGACCTCCAAGTATTTGATCCACCATAAGGGTTTAGGTACAAGTAAGAAGCTTGTATCCTTAAGGTTTCATCAAACGGATTGCTTTATGGGGAACCAATAGTATATGAAGAAAACCTTAGATGCCAAATTTTTGTCCAACAAACAAATCCTTTAATTGTTTCCCAAGGTGTCTTATGACCAACTTAAGGCTATTTAATGCTTGCTATTAGGATGGGAATGGTCAAGCAACCCCTCCCATGTTACAATTCTCACCAATGCTTATGAACTTTCTTGATCCACAAAACCTGTAGAGTGAATAATAAAATGAATTCAACATGTTGATAAAAAATTAAATGTTTCCAAAAACCACGACCTAAGTTTAATGATGTTGGTTAGCATAACCAAAACACTAATTCGTATTTCATACATATTTCATGCCATACTAATTTTGAACATTCTATATCATGCATCCTCCATGATGATAATTTTTTTGATTGAATCTGATTTGAAATGATACCTCTTGTGAAACCCCAATCCATGCAAGCTACAAGATTCCTTTATGGTTTTGACAACCATTTTCGTCAAAGTAGAAGTTTGATGTATGAGTTTAAACAAGTAGAAACTAACCAAGAGATTTGGGTACTTGAAAATAATCCATTGGTGAGTTAGAACTAACACAATGATGAAATATGGCTCTCCATGACGCCATCTTAGGAAGTAAGACCAGTTGTGGATAGAAATTTGTAGTTTTTATATGTTGTTAGTAGGAAGATAAAATCAAAACATCATTTTAAAAGAATGATTATTATGATTATCATTGTCTTTTGCAATGGGATGTAAACATTGACACTTTTTGTATCATCCACTTTATGTTACATTCTTATGTTACCTTCTTTTTTTTTTGTAAATGGACAAGTCTTATACAAATAAGATAACTTACACATTAATCTCATTAAGAGTTTATAAGTATTCAACCATGGGGATATTTGTAATGTCACATTTATGAAATATTTGATTTGTGATTATATATGTACCATATAAAGACTTAGTGAATTCTTTATTCAATGACTATCAATTGGATTTATTAGTAAATCCAAATAGAATCTGGTATCGATTGTGAGAGACTTTCAATGTCACATTTAGAATACTATGCACACGTGCATAAGAGTCATGTGCATGCATGTATCTGAAATGGGTACGGGACTTTGGAAGTATGGAGTAGTATGCATTATTAACTAGTTTAAGAGGTCCTCTACTTGACTAAGTATTAATTACTTGTTTATTACCTCACTATATAATGGGCTTAGTTATTTTCTTTTTCATGAGTTGAAAAATGCAAATGATTTTAAATCATGGAAACATTCAAAATTATTTAAGTTATCACAAATGTCTAATAACTTCATGGTGATGCATTACTTAAAGACATGAGGAAACTTCCTTAGCTTCCCACTAATTTAATGGAGTTGTATTAACAAGTCAAATGCTAATGAAGTATCCTTGTAAAGCGAATTTCCTAACTGTGGCAGCAGAGGAGCTTGGCACGGAGAATCATAAGGAAATGTTTCCTTAAATGGTGCATATGCCTATGCCCTTCTCTGAGGATGAAACATGGCACTTGTCTCATTTCACATCCAAATCATCGACTTCATAACTCTTTTTGTCTCACTCTGTGAAGCTCGTGGAGCACTTCGCACTAAGATTCTACATGATATACCTCTTTTGAAACTTAACCCACACAAGGCATGCCATCAAAGATACAGACAGTGTAATTCAAGGCAACTCCTAAACACATGCAATGAAAACCTCTAGGATTTATGATTCCTCCACTATGCGCTAAGATATTTGCTAACCTATTATTTTTCCTTATTCAATTTAGTGTTTTTTTTGCTACTATAGAAGTTAAATTGCAAATCAACATGTAAATATAATTGTTGTTCCTTTTAGACCTTAAAGGTAAAATGATGCATCCTCCATTCAGCTATGTACGTTTTCATCAAACAATAGAAAAGCTTTTAGAGTTTCACATGTTTCTTAAAAATATAACATAAAGCACCTTACATGTCTTTGGCACCCACCTTTATAATGCACGGGCAATGAAACATTTTTTAATTGGAATTCTATAAAATTGAAATCAATCTACATGCTAAGAAAACAATATCATGTTTTTGAATATAATATAACATAAGATTCAGGTGTAAAACCTTTTCTTTCACTTAGTAAATACGTAACTATTCCAATTCTTTTTCGTCCTTGCACTCCCGGTAGACACAAGTGTGTTCAAGATGACATTGGTCGAAATGCATAAAAACAATATCTAGATTTTGTTCATGTTTTAAATGATAAAGTTCCTTCTTCTTTGATTAATCAGAAATAGATTTTCATCCAATAAAACATAGAATGTATCACACATCTGTAAAAGATTAACTTCAAAGGGAAAATTAAAAAATCCACCATGGAAAAAATATTTGTGAGTGTCGTCCACTTGTGCGTTGTTTAAAATTGTCAAAAGTCAAGGTAAGTGTTAAATTTTGCATCATTCAACACGCATGTGATATGAAATATTAGTATGTTATAATGATTTTAATTTTATCATATAATTATGCTATAAATACATGACAAATTGACCATGAACATTTGACATCATGAAACGTTTTCAGATTGTTCTTTTTGTGTGTCGTTCAATGTGAGAAAAGGGTTTATAATGCATTACTTCGATATACAAACTAAGGTTAGTTACAATATAGACTCTAAGACCAGATCCAATGAATAGTCAAGCTCTTAGATGAAGTTTGGTGCTATGAATTTGGTGTATTAAATCGCTGATTGTTTTATCAACCCATAAATTGGATCTTATTTGGTTCAAATTTTTATAAGAATTTATGTAAATCACTCTTCATTTGTGGATTTTTCAACTCCACATGCGAATCTCATGTTTATTTTGGATTCGCTAAAAGGTCATTGTTCAACCTTCAATTAATAGATTGATTTCTTTTTTCACGGTACATAATTCTTTATAACATCTTATTGAAGTAAACATTTATGACAACATTGAACTTTATTGAATGTGTTGTCGTGAATGGAGTTTTGGGCAGTAGAATGAAGATTTGGTTGCATACAATCTCTGTATGGAAACATTTATGTGTGAAATGGACATAGTGGATTGGCATGAGTTTTATGTGAGATACAAGCGTGTGCTGAAAGTGACTGCCTATTAGTACTCAAACTTGCAGAGAAAATGGCACGTATGCGGTTGTTCTCACATGATCTCTATGTGGTTTTTTAAATGCCTTGAGGAATCTGGGATTGTCCATTCGAGTGGAAAATAAAAGAACTTACGTCTGAATGGGTAGCTGTTCATTGGCTTTAGATATTATTAATGATATCGATTGTCAAATGAAGTATTGCCCGCTGCTCCCTGTCCCCAGCGCTGCATAGGGTTCTACGATATCAAGAAATCTCAGGTATACGACATGGACAGTGTGAAGACAAGCACCGAAAGGGATCGGAATCAGATCCAGAACAGTACCCGTGGATATCGTTCAAGAATGCCAACGTTCTAGTCGGAAGGTCGATTCGTTAAATGAATTATTCCGCTGAGGAGTGAACAGAAGACGATTCCACTTTCGGATATTGCCAGCTGTAAAACCTCGTACGGGTAGTCCTCAACGCGGCTGAAGGTAACAGCAACGCGGACCGCGGAATGTTGATCGCTCGACACATGGATTGGTGGACTGCACATGGCCAGTTTTACACGTTTCCCTGCTCTCTGCTGAGAACTCTAGTCCAAACTACGTCGAAATCTTACTTCCTTCGTCGACCTGTCATTCAACATTTCCGCTTTCTAACCCACCCTCGAAATCCGACACCAAAAATGTTCAGAAATAGACACCAAAGGGAATCAACTAAGGTTACCAGGCATCAGCTGTTTATTTCCAGCAGGCAGCAATGCTACCTACTCTAGTTTCCACAACTACCAGCGCATACTATCTGACTATTACAATGTGGACATCAAATACAATAATTTATGAAATCATCCGTACAACCAGTTTTCCATAACAATCTGCAAAAGCTTTGCCAAGCGGTGGGAAAACAACATTCTCTTCGCAAATGAGGCGCAGTTGGATAGGGTTTGATATATGAGTTTGTTGGAGATTTTCAACTCCCAACTGGTTGCTTGGAACGCTTGGTTGAAACATCGACATTTGCACATAAGGAGCATGTTTTACGTTTTTAGCTTTGGGATTTCGAGGTCAATGCTATGTCATCGATGAACCACCTGCAATGACAAGACACATGGATGTGTTTGTCAATGTAGACCATATTTTGCCATGCAAACGCCATCCAATCATCACGATCGACAGCGCCATCAATTTGTACCTTTGCGCATGGTTTGTGTCTATTCTAGAGTTCGATTTATCCATTGCATTTGTTATGCCTCACTTGCCACGCCAAACGCGACCCTCCATCAACCAACTTCCAAACCACCACCAACTCTCCCTCCAACCAAAGTTAAAGCGAGAGATAAATCTCCACTCCTCGTTCGCAGCCCGTTCACAAAAAATCTCGATTGCTCGCCATGGGTGCTACAGGCACCGATAACCGTCGCCCATTTCTGGTCCCACACATGCCTAACTCCTCCCCTCCTGCCCAGGAGCAAGGAGACAGCCAACAAGGCAATACTCAAGTGAGCCTTTAAGAAGGAAGTAGAACCAAAGTCCTTTCTCCATCGCCCTAGTAAGAAAGGAAGGGTAAATATCGCGCCTACCATCCACAACAGGGACCATCCAAAGAAAAATGCCCACTTGCTCAACTTAAAAATGTCCAAGCTAATGCTTCCTCATTGCAGCAGTAGTAGAATCAAACCTCCAGCGAGGCATGTGCTTCCTCCACCAAAATAGAGAAACCGCCACCATGGAGCCTTGGTGTAGATATAGACGTCCTCCTTAAGGTGCGACCAATCCTACAAGAGAAGAAGAAGGCAGCACCATGGTGGATTGGTGAAGTTTGGGGCTACATTTAATTAGAACTCAACATTTAACTAAAGAAATTCATAGAGCAAATGAATGTGAAAGAGTTGTGGTATAATTTGGATGAGATTAAGAACCGTGTGAGCAACCTAATAAGGGCTCTCGACATTTATGTGAGAAGCGTAACTTAAGTGAGGCACGATGGCAAAATTTTGTGCCCGTCCTTGATCATCACTTTTGGAGGGAGTTTAGGACATTGGACAAGAAGAGAGGTCTGTATGGTCTGACCCTAGATTTGTTTTTTTGACCAATGCTACGCTGTCCGACCACATTTACTCGCATGCCAAGGCAAGGCTCACAACTACAAGGGTGTTTAGGCAAGGAGCATTTTGTGGGATGCCCCACCTACAAAGTATAATATGGCGGCGATGCAAATTTAGTGAGGGGAACACGCAACCGGGAAAACAATTTTTTGCATGATCACATCATTTTCTTGGGTAACACAATGCTCAGGGACAACATAAAAAAACAAATCAACAATGTCGATGAGGTGGATGGGCCGTGGGATGAGTCGTTCCAGGGGAGGTATGAGGAGGTGCAAGAACATGGCTACTTGGAGGTGCTCATGGCTCCAAAGCCATGAGCTCCTGGTCGGAAAAAAGATTTAGACTGGAGAAGAAGTAATATAATGTGCCATGATTGCTTCCTATGCCAATGTAGGTGGAGCGTGAAGATGGGGTGGCTATAGGGGATGGGGCCCCAATAAAGGAGGGGGTGTTAGGGTGGGGGCACCAGCTGTTGGGGGGGCTAGCAGATTGGGGAGCCCAACTCTCTTAAACAATTCCCTTGTCTAGAATACGAGGATGCTTCATCCCATTGTCTAATTCAAGAACGTTTGTTCTTAAGTGTAGGGTAAAGCATGGTTTTAGCCGCTCTCAAGTTGTCGTAAAAACTAAGGGTTTGCGTGGCAGTGAGTGTGTCAAGTTGATAGGAAATGCACGTGAAAATCTCACAAACGACCTTACAGAGCCAGTAACAACAAAAGGCACAAATCATGCACCTGATCAACGAACATCTGCAAAATGTGGATTGTTTTTGCCTTGAAAACATCTACACCTTGGATAAATGGGCAAGTTAGGGTGTGTTTAATGCCAATGAGCTCAGCATATTTATGTGTTTTACACCCATATTGGGATATTTCTATTATTTTTCCATATTTGTTGATTGTGTGCAGGGTTGTAAGTGTAGCAATTGATGTCTATCTCCATAACCAACAATGTTTCTTCCCATTTATCACTGGTTTCATGTTGTTTTGGATGTACATGCATGTTCGTAATTGGACATTGTGTGCATGCTACACAATCTTTAAGTTGTTTATGGAATGTACACAAGCATATAATAGTGGAAACGCTCCTATAATACGCACCCTTGCAAATCCTTCATTAAAGTGATCCTTGTGGTATGTTGATTTCGTGGATGATAAGATATAAATTGACAAAAAAAAATCTAGTGCTTGCATTTCCTTTCCAGGTGCAATGATGTTAAATGTTGGCCATATGTAACGTGGCTTTTTCTTGGTTTGTAAATGCAACCTTTATGTGAATTGAATATACGACATGATCATAATGACCTTATGATAACTAATTGACTATGTTTATACAACAAAGAACCACATAACCGAGAATATGGAGCTCTCTTTGTCATATAATTTAAGAATATTACTCATGTGATGTGAACACAAAATTCTCTTGCATGTGCACGCACAATTGCATCACCCACTTTCTCATCCTCCTCTAGAATCTCTACACGTGCTACATCTACGTTGAGGCACTGATCATCCACGTATCTACCTTCTTCTGTGATGGCTACTATGAAGACAATTAGCAACACGCCACATATGATGACGATGCTTGTCTGTGCGTTCGAGTAACACTCCATGCTAGGAGGAATTTTGAATATTTTCTTTAGTTGGTCAATGAAACATTCGATAGTCATCCATGGAGAAGAATGACGCTTGTTCGATGGTTCTATGGGTGTCTAAGTGATTTTTGCCCCACCTTCTATTGGATCCTCCCGAAGATGATATCGCACACTCTTGTATGGCGTGAGGAGATTCATAAGAAGAGGGTATCAAGCATAACCCCAAAACAACTTTCGTTATGAAACTTGAAAAACCTATAAGAACCCTTCCATATAAGCACATTTGTACACATGTGAATCAGACGCACTCTCAAACCATGCTTCATGCACTCATCTTGCGGTCACGACCAAGTTGACATCAGTAAAAACATTCTACAAAACGACATTTGGTTAGTGAGAAATGACGTAGGCGTTGTCTTACTAAATATTTTCTTTTAAACATATGCTTGAAACAAAGGAAGAAAAACCTTAAAAAAGTCAAGCAAAGTCGTCACTCAACCAAGCAAAGATTGGAACCTGCCAGGCTATTGCCAATTTTGTAGGAATAGTAGGTTGAAACCAGCCAACCCAAGATTCCAACTCTATTCAGCCTCGCCCACATCACCTAGCATAAAAAGCTCTCTTTGTCACATAGTCTAAGAAAATATCTCATGTAATGTACTAATGAAATTCTCTTGCATTCATAGGCGCATATGTATCATCCACTTCCTCATCCTCCTCTAGAACCTCTACACGTGCTACAAATAAGTTGAGCTACGAATCGTCCACGTATCATCCTTCTTTCCAACAACTAGTATGAAGACATTGTGTAACACGCAACATGCAATGGTAATGACAATTTTTGCGTCCGAGTAACCATCCATGTCAACAAGGATTTTGAACATTTTTTTTACTTGTTCCATGACACGTTCCATAGTCATGCATGGATAGGAATGATACATGTTTAATAATTCTGCTAGTGTCTCAGGGATGATTGCATCACCTTCCATTGGATCCTTTGGCAAATGATATCGAACACACTTGTATGGTGTGAGGAGCTTCATGGAAAGAGGGTGGCCAACATCTGGTGAGAAGAAATTTCCTTATAGCATTTGAGAACCATCCATGTAACCACATTTATACACACATGCGTCATGGGCACTCCCCTCCCATGCTTTATGCACCCATGTTATGGCCGCATCGACGTTCACAACCGTAAGGACGTTCTACAAAACAACATTCAGTGAGCGAGAAATGACCAAGATGTTGTCATGTTACGTATGTCCTTGAAAGTACATGTTGAAAAAAATGGAATGAAATCTCAAAAACGTCGAGCAAGGTCGTCTCTCAACAGAGAAACAACTACAATTTGTCATGCGATTGCCAATTTTGTTGGAATCATGGGTTGAGTTTGGCCAATCCAAGATTTCAACCTCATCTTAACCCGCCCACGATGATTGAATCTGTATTGGTACATATATTTCAATTTGTAAAATTTCTCTAATAGAAAAGGAAGTAATTGTTTTCTCTTCGATCATGATCTTTGCATATAACGCATTCCCATCTCAATTATTTCTCAACAATACACAGAAATGAAATCCCAAAATGTTTTAGTTTTCCCATGATCCAACTAATTTTCGTGTACCTTGATACTAATTCATTGATATAGTGCCCAAATAAAATGACCCTCCTAAAGTTATATAGAGTTACATTTCGAACGTCCATACACAATGTGGTTAAGAATTCTTTATGTGTAACAACAAAATGTGGACAAGAAACCAACCATTGATTGAAGATCCTAAAGCAATCACAACAAGTGGATAACTCAAATTCAAGGACCTAATGGCACAAATCCACGTAATGGCACTTCTTTAGACAAACTTTTAATTCATTTTCAAAACAAAAAGCATTTGATTTCAGTCAGATCCAATGCATCAATTAAACAAAAACTATCTATGCACAAGGATTCAACACGTGATTAAAACAAGAATCATATTCATGCTAAATTCTAAATCCAGACTCACTAAAATGAAGAAAATAAGACAAAAATACTTTAATTGTTTTTATAAATAACTTCACTAACAAACAAAATCATAAGTTATCCAAAATTAAGTATGAGTAAAATTAACTTCACCAGTAAATATTGATTTTATTTCTATCAAGAGGATGAATTAAATTTGTTTATTCGTAAAATGTGTGTTTCAAAACGTTTCAACATATAACAATCCAAGAAATGACCACGAGTACTATATCTTCATTTCATGTACGCTCGCTTGTGTACATCATTATAGAAAGAACTTATAATATATGGCATTAAAGTACATAGGTTAGCAAAATTGTAATGTATGCATGAAGTAGTTGGTCAAGTTTTTTTGTACTACAGTTTCAAGGGGATGTGAAGGAGGGCATTAATAAGGATACATGATGTAATTGATGAATGTTTTTCATTCTTTGTAATGGAAAAATTATGAATAATATTACTAAACCTTACATTTATTCTAGCTCTAACATCTCATGTAAGCTGAAGTATGGAAAATGTGACCGTATTATTTAGTTTGGATGAAGCTCTTCAATGTACTTTATAGTACACAATATAAATTAAGAGACGAGTGCATATTTGATAGTTTTAAAATCATATTTTGAATAACTCCCTTTTATATGAATATGTGAATGAAAATTCTCATACTTTAAATTTCATCTTTAAGACGTAGCTTAGGGGCTCTTCTCTTGACATCTAATTCACATCAAGAAAGCTCAGTGAAATAAACGGTACATTAATTGAGATGTGAATTTTTCCTCTTCAAATCTTAAATGTTGAAAATATTGATATGTTGTTTTGTATCATCATAATTAAAGTTTAAAATTATGTATATGTTCTTCTCAATAATTCATTATCATAAAATAATTATTTGAATGTAATATGGTTACGTTTTCAATAGAATTCTTTGAACAATCTATGCTTAATATAATGACCTCCTTCCTTTATGCATGAAAGGTAGAGAATATGACCATTTCAAGAATAAAATCTACAATAATTAACTTAAATATGAAGCATAAATTCAATTCGAAATCAAAAAAAGGAAGCCAAAATCATGCTTTTGAAGAAGAAAAAAACATGTTTTCTACTTTAATAGTGGAAATTTTGTCTTCAGAGTTTTTTTGTCCATGCTCTTGAAATGGGGCCCTCTATATGAAGTTGAATTATTATGTAGAGTATTATTTAAGTGCTCTCCAAGGTCAAGTGCCTCTATTCTTGGAAGTTGGTAAATGAAAAGGCAACAATGAGCTGCATGATTGTCTCGTAAAAATGATTGAGTTATATTGCGAGGATGTTCATATTACCTATGCTAAGCTGTTTAAACTTGCCTGAGATGGTAGAAATTATTTGAGGAACACGTTGGATGCTCATCTGTAAGTGATTTGTTGATATCCACACTGTTAGGTCAAGAGAAGAGTTAACAATTGTTTTATTTTTTCCTTATTTTTCCCTTTTGTATTACACATGGTCAAAAAAATTTGATTGTATGATTTTTTGTCCATATATCTCCCAATTGTTTTTGAAAATTCTTGAATTAATTTTGAAATATTTGAAAATTTATCATGTAATTTTTAAAAGTTCATTGTTTAAGTATTAACACTCGAAACAAAAACTTTCCAATGAGATAATTAATGCTCATGTTTCATTTCATTCCAATGGATATCTTGAATATGTGGCATACATGATTTTTTTTCCTCTTGAGATTGAACTCTCAAAATACAAAACTTGAAAATCTTTTAGGAATGTCTGAAATATAATTGCATTCCTGTGCAAAATAGTCAACTTTCAAGGTAAGAGTAAATTCATGTCAAGAGATAGTACAAATTGGATAAGGATAGGTTTTTATGTAAGTGACATCGTCCATAATGGACCCAAATCATTTTAGTTTCTATTTTTCTTCGATGAGTTATCATTATTATCTCTTACATACCTTTATAGAACCCCGTCACCGTAATGAGTGCTAACCATACAATATTTTTGGTGATACGAAGTCTACAAACAATACAAACTTGTCATGGCTTTGGAGTTTCATTTTATGTCGACATTCATACATAGATACTCACCTTTCTATCAAAATCAATGCACGCTCAATGCAAACGTGGCTTCTGATACCTTTCTCCTCTTCCATATTGGTAATATATATTTTTATCCCTTTATTGACATTCTCAAATGATGTAAAGACATCAAGTGATGTTCTTCATTTAATTTGGATTATTCAAAGTTTGAGGTATGCTTGAAAGTTTATAAAACTTTCTTATTCGGATTCATTTGTGGATCCTCTACTATCATTCATAAAGGTGGATCCATGCTGCGGTTTTGCTGAAACATTCTTATTGATATCAAAACGTGCTTATGAATCGTCTCTTTTGTGGTTGAAGTTTCTATGAATGTGGGGTGCTTTTTTCTCCCTTTTATCACTTGTTATGTGACATATGTTAGCATTTGTTTTTCATGTCTTATCCACTTTCCTCAATGTTCTTCTGTAGAAGAACATGGGAGTTCTCAGAAAGATAATCGGCATAAATTGTTTTGTGTTACTTTGAATTTAAATTAGTATCAATTCTTACCCAGGTTAACCACTTTAATACTTTTGTAGCCTTTATGCGTTTCTCTACGTATTGATACTCTAAGTGATGGCCCTCTTGATTTGTGAATGGATAAACAACATATTGTGCAAATGTATTTGTTGATTGAGTTTGAATTGATTTGTTTAATCCCACTCTCATTCTTGTGGTAATGTTCCACACTAGGAACTTTATGTAGTAAACACAATGAGATCTTGATTGGAAATGCATCTTTAGGTGTTGTGGAGAAATTAGGTGAAATTTTTGGTAAATTGTTTTTCCCAAAACCTATGTGGTTATTTTATTCTTTTGGCCATCATTTTACAAATGCTTGAGGGATTGGTTGACTCTCGACGTCCTCCTCCATAATGGTCATAATTTGTCACTCCAATTCATTTTTGGCCATATTCGTCACGGTTTGGAAGTAAATGCACGTTTCTTGCTAGATTGAACACGTGAAGCTACCTTCTTTGAATCATGTCCATAATAGTGGTCAATTTTATAAGATCATTCGTATGTGCTATAACAAAAAACATAACCTCAAGGATAGTAACAATGTCCACGAGGGCTTGAGGATGTGAACACGTTTTGAATTTACCCAAAGAGGGAACATAAAACGTTATATCAATTTTTTTGTAATATTCATCTTGATATTATTAAATTATCATATAGGAAAAAATATCATACCATGAACGTGCATCAATATTTTCCCTTTGGAGTAAGAGATGGAGTATACTTTTTACTTGGTATACCATAACATATCAGCATAATTGGTATGTTATAATCATTTCACGAGATGTATTACAATTAAAACCTTCTGAATTAAGTTTAAGCACATGAAAATAAATATTTGAAAATTGAAGGACTTTGCAAATTATTTCCAAATTATTTTTATGTCCACTAAATGTTTGTTATGGTTATGACTTTAACGGTGACACTTTACATTATCAGGTGTTTATGTCATAAAAAGGTTCTACACATTTACCTCAGATGACAAAAAGAACAATTGGTAGTTGTATGTTTTTGGATATCACGTGATTAGGAAATGATATGGAAGATTTTTTTCTTCTTTCCAAATGAAGTTTTTAACTTTCATTTTTAGTATGATATTGGTAATTAAAATATAGATTTTTGGGATAAAGTTTCAGAAATCTCATCAAAATTGTTCCCTTTTGGTTTATGGATTACTCCACAAAGTTGTTTGGTTTTTTTCCAGCAGGTTTTTATTTTAATTTATTATTGATATACTATTTTGATTTCATTTTAACTTAAATAATTTTATCATGATGTTTTATCTAAGTGTTTATGTTATGACGTAGTTTTGAAATGTATTGTGTGAAACTTAATTGGATTTGAAAATCACAGTTACATGGATTATAGTTTTTCAGATTACGTTACATCGCAGATATGGCCATAGTAGAAACAAGGTGCCACTGGGCACTCAATTGTTACTAGTCTTGTCTTGATACTTGCAAACCCCATCTATCCTGGCCATATTTGATCTTGGGCGACAAATGTTAGTCATTGCGGATTACTGCTTTAAGATTCAGCTTTTCGTGAGGGATAGCGAAATGTCTGGTCAAAGGATGGGAATGACCTTCCCATCCTGTTCTCAGTGGCACCCATTTCTCATCCTTTTTCGTGGTCGGCATCGCTATGGTGGGTTCCAGTTTCCCGCACACACCCGTGACGTCCTACGTGTTCTCTCACATGATTACGAGGTCCACATTGGGCACGGTTATTAACCGTGAGTATAAATGTAAGTTTCACCCCTGCTGTAAGAGTTTCCTGACCACGTGATGGGCACGATTGTGAGAGATAGAGATGATGGACACTGCGAATCGGGTGGAGGACTGGTTTTGTAAACTTTAAATTTACATCTAAAACCGAATGTATTTAGAGATATTTCTATGTTGACGTTCAGTAAAACGGGCACTCCATATTGCACGAATGCCGCTCAGCGGTGGGCGGGATTGGTGTAGATATCGGTGAGGAAGGACTGCTCCACGTAATTTCGGATCACAAAATTAAATGGTCAGGAAACCTGACGTCAGATGATCGGTTGGCTAAATGGCCGCTTACTGCCGTCCTGCAGTTGCCGTTACTCGTTTCGCACATGCTTTTTCTATCTCGCGTCTTCGCCGCCGCCGGCTCAAGCTATCTAGTCAGACAAACTATGTAGTCTCGAGAGAGACGCCAGGCTTGACGACCCACCGCATCAATGACGAAGATCCTCACTGTCCTTCCGGATGTTGGACGAAAGACACAAAGAACCTTCGCAAAGAAGACCGGGACTCCGGAAGCGGATGAATAACGGGCTCCGTTTGATTAGGAAGAGTTAGAGTCTGAATGCGCCTCATCGATGATGTAGAAACCGTCCTTAATTGAGCTCTGAGGGGTCAGCCACCAATATGCATTGATCGAGTTTCTCCTTTTCGATTTTGTGTCGAAACGAAACTACGTGCATTGACAGGCGAAAGCAGATTTCATCCTCCTATGCATGACATTCCTCTGCGCTCGACTTGCCTCCGCTGTTTCAAACCTATCGTGCCTCAAGATTGCCGATCGGCCTACCGGGTCGATCTCCTCTGGACGCTCGCGATCCACCCAACTAACGGATGGAACGGCAACGGGACACCATGCTGTTCGCATGGCTCTTCCGATGGCGATACATAAACTTTCATCAATTCCAACCTTTAGGGATAGAAAGGGCCGCGGCTGGATGGGCATGAAATAACTTTTCATTCGTCCTCCTCTCTTCGTGTTCAGTCTCATTTTAGTCATAAAAGCAGGGGAATTTGTCGCGCAATATGGAGACTATCGTCGGTTGGTTCCCGTTGTGGTTAATAAATGAAAAAAAACGACGAAAATCGGATGTTGGCATCACATCGAGGAGGAAACAAACATTTTCAAACTAGGAGAAAGTGATCGAAAACCCTCCTAACACAACACCCGAATAATCTCTGCAATAGCGATCGATGCGCAGACCCTTAGTTCAACATCGAGAACGATGTCGATCTAAACATCTATTGGCAAAAGCGGAGTTCATTAGGAGACCTACTAAACACTTCTGTGAAAATGGTTGAACCCGCCCTGTTTCCTACAGTGATAGACACGGTTTTACTCGGCTATCGGAACCGCAGGATGCCGGGTAGGACCGCAGAGCTACCCTGTCCGAGGCAGAAACGTTGGACTTTGTACATCATCTAAAACTGAAGTCTAATGTAAACAGGATTCCTCCAGACGCATTCTGTAATGATGGACATGAATCACACATGAACAACTGCCGCTGGCAAACCGAAACATGGAAAAAACAAGGACTCCATCGCAACCATCGACGCTGTAAGAGGTCAAAGCAAGAGGCGAACGATTAATGAAGCACTATGCGACTCTTGACGTTAATACATCCAATGGATGTACACACAAGGGGAAAACGTAAACATTATCCGATTCTTATGAAAGGCAAAATAACAGGCGTAATCATCGTATACCCTTCGCCACAAAGAAGAAACCTGATTCCTTTTTTACCCTGCAATACAAGGGTAAAGAGGTAATAATAAACTTCATACGCTCTATGCACACAAATACATATGATTCAGCCCTTTCTTGAAACAATAAGCCTCGCTTTTGCCTGGCGCATAGACACAAGTTGTGTTGTCCCGAGCGAAGCGTAGGTAGTTCACAACGACGAGATGCGGGACAAAAGAAGATTTGAGTATTTGGGGCAAAGGGAAATTTTTATTGCGCTCTCAGTGTATTTTGATGACAAGGTTCAATGCGTCGAGCACGTGTGTACGATGCCGAGAATGAGAATGGGGCATATGTTGGGTCCTTAACGCTTTAGCAGAGCGACACGTCCAAGGTCTTGCCATCAGTGGTTGTAACAGCCCTAGGTTGTTTTGCGACTAACTGTTGAACCAAAACGTAGGCCCTCATAATAGTCGTCCAAGAAGGAGTGAATTGTCGCCTCAGCCATTTTGGCTGAGACGAACCACGCCAGAAATAGACGAGGTCGTCATAGGGCATTTTTGTAAACATGCAACCTAAAACCCTATCGTTCCACGTGGCACATCCACGTGGGAACAGGACCTTGACGGCCCACTAGAGGGGAGGAGGAGTGACGCGATGGATCTTCCATCGCGGTACTCCTACCTTAAATCTGGCCTATGGACTGAATCCAGGTTAGAGTCAAACTATACTCGAGGCCGATATTACTTTTCGGACCTTGACTCGTCGAGACATCGGTCTCCAGTCGGGAACTATATTTAAACGCCATATTTAATCCTTAAATGACTCGTAAGCTACATTCCTCCCCCTTTGCTTCGAACCATCCCGGTTCATCTTTGCTCGTGGAGGTTTGATCGTCGCGTACTTCATGGTGCAAACCATGCGACAAGAACCACAAACAAGATCACACGTGTGAACTCTTCTCATCCGCAACACGGTTGCGTCACGATCACACACGGTCAATCATACACTAGTGGTTTTTTTCATTCGCGTACAACATCCAGTGTCGATCGCGTGATCTTTGGCTCGTACCGAGATGAGACACATACAATCCTTGTGCGTTCTTCACGAGTGTTGGTGAGTCTTCACCGAAGGCTGATCACACGTGTGCAATGGAAAATCTATGCAGCAGGTTGGGGCAGCAACGTTGATGCAGCGTGCGGGCTTCCACGCTCGTTGCTTAAGTCAGCTGCCCCCTCAGTCTGCTGCTCTAGAGTCTAAGTCTGGAAGCTCTGGGCTTGTTCCTACGAAACGCGCGCGCCAGAGTTAACGCCAGAAAGCAGCTGAAAACTGATAGCAACTGATTAGGAATGAAGAATGAACAACAATGGGAGACCCCTCCAAGTTCTAGGCCCCCCCACTAGTGTAGAAGTTGTTACTCAACTGACCAGCCAATCAGAAAATGGACGAAGTTGTTATATGCCCATGGTTGCCGCCGATAGATCCGCGGTGTCCATAGTCGATTTCGACCCGCACGTGGTGCCCAAAGTCGATTTCGACCCGCACGCGGTGCCCATAGTCGAAAACGACCGGCACGCGGTGCCCATGTTTTTCGTCGTGCGAGCGAAAATGGGCACGACTGATATATTTTTCATGTATATATCACTTTGGGCGAAATAGCTCTAATATCCACATTCCCGAAGGGCGGACCCTCCCATATCCAACTGCTAAATTTTATGTACCCCATATCCAGCACTTTAAAATGTAAGAACCCCATGTCCACGGTCGTCGACGAGAACACCGCCATGTCCACTACGCCCGTTATTACTACGCCATACCGGCATGGCGTTCTTATTTGTAAGTTGTGGATATGGGGTTATCATTTTTTGAATAAAAAGCGCGTTCGCCGAAACGTGAAAACTTTATTGTCTGTTGTGCGTAAACGATGGGCTAAGGGTCAGCGCGCTTCTGTTGGCGGAAAATGAGACCGTCTAATAGTGTTCGCAGGAAGGCGCAATATGTCGGAGACCCCTCGAAACAACAATTGTATTACGGGGGGGTCATGTTTCTGCCAAGGGAACTTGGCGGACTTCCGTTGCGTTTAGCCGGTATTCAAGAAAGTAGCAATGGTCGTACGAAGAAACGGATCCTAGTCGTCGGCATTGTCAAACGGTAACCACGGCATGCAACGTCAGGCCGCAGGCTGTCGCGGTCAGCAACCGCCAGCCTGTCCACTGTTGTGTATTCGCCGTGAACGCGACGTTCCATGCGGCGACTCTACGCAAGGCAACGAGACACATCGAGTCGCATTTCGTGCATGAACGAGGACTGTCAACTCCCCCCGAACCCGTGCCACGGTGTCTATTTTTTGTACCATGCAGACGTTGCGCCAACGTCTGGCCGGGAGACAATCGCGTTCCAGCGTCCTGTCCAGGGTGTCCGATGGTCACGCATTGGACCCTACTCTCGACCGCTGTCGACAGTAGGGTCCAAGGCCCCGTCATGCTGGAGAGACACCCACCACGAAGGACAGCCGCGCGCCATGGAAGCGCTTGTGGACGCCTCTGAGCCCGGTGAGAATGGGTATCTAGTGTATTTACTTCTCATTTCACATGTAATGTACCCAGGTCGTTCAAAATGGCTGCCCAGCTGCACTGGGCAGCCTCCCGTAGGCGTAGGTCAGGCGGCGCTGTTGTGGTTTCTGAACGCCGTGGTCTCTCACGTCCGCAACTCAATGAGCCAGGTCTCGTGTCCCAAACCCCATCGTCTTGAAACCTAGTGTACGACGAGCACTTTGAGCATGAGCAGCGTGCTCAGGTGCTCCTCATCTCGCCCGAACAAGCAAGAGACACTTTGAGGCTGTCCCGACCGATTCATGTAGCTGGTAAAAATTCAGTCACGTATTCCCTTGGTGTACAGAATACTTGGTTCTCGATCCAGGTTTTCAATCCTGCCATGTCCTTGTTTGTCTTGCAGTTTCCTCCGACGATGAGGCGTCTGGTGAGGCCCCAAAACGCAGAAGGGCGGAAAGTACTTTTCCCGGTGGGATGTCATTCCGGGACATGGCTGAGGCGCGCGCTGTAGTGGACGACTACGCCATCACAAACCGGATGACGATTCGCTGGCTACGCAATGAGAAGACGCGGTTCACTGCACGGTGTGGGCAGTTCAAGGAAAAGGACTGCCCGTGGCTGCTACGTGCCCATGTCGCGGCAAATAGTTCTGGTGTTGTGGTGGACGAGTTTGTCGACGGTCATAAGTGTGTCTCGGGTGTTGGGCGTGGAGACCCGGCGAAGACAGTGAAGTGGGTGGCGCGTCATATTGAGTCGACCCTGAAGCGGAATCCTACAGCAGACGTGAAGACGTTGGCTGTTGTTGTGCGCAAAGCCACAGGCAAGGCCGTAGACAAAAACACCATGTACCGGGCGAAGGCGAAAGCGCAGGAACATCTCATCGGCCCCAAAGCCTTATCCTGGAGCCTGTTCCCACTGTACTGCGCCGAGGTACGTGGGTTCCGCATGTGGCCTACCTGTTTTCCCGGGCTTATGTGAACATAAGCTAACGCAATGTGCTCTGTGCGCTACAGCTGAAGCGGGTGGACCACAACACACATGCTGTTGCGGAGGCGACTGCGGAGGGTGTTTTCACGAGAGCGTTCGTTGCCCCTGGTGCTACCGTCCTCGGGTTCCAGCACGCACGTCGAATCCTCACGATGGACGTCACGCATCTCAAAAATGGCCACAAACAAGTTCTCATCAGCCAATTTTTCGACGCCAACGACAACGCCGTGCCGATGGCGTGGGCCATGGTGCAGGGAGAAAATGAAGACAACTGGACGTGGTTTTTGGAACAGCTGGCTATCGCCTACCCGACAGCAACGGAGAAGGGTAGGGTCGTCATTTTGGACCGTGACAAAGGTTTGTTGAATGTTGTCGAGAAGGAGCTGCCAGGGGCTCACCACACCTACTGCTGCTACCACCTGCGGCAGAACATAAGGCAGAAGTTTGGCAAACAAGCAGGTTACTGGTTTTGGCGACTGGCACATGCGCTGACTCCCGCTGAGTGGACAAGGTGTGAAGAACAACTGCGTGCAGTGAACTCCCGCGCTGCAGTATATCTCCTTGGAGCAGACGGGGTGGGCGGCATACCGAGGGAGCAGTGGGCCAGGCTGTACTGTCCTGTCGGCCGTGGTGGACACACCACCTCGAACGCTGCGGAGTCTTTGAACGCCCGCATCGTTGAGTGCAGGAAACTTTTCCCGTTCTACTGCTTTGTGTCTCTGTACACATGGGTGCAGCGTTTGCTTGCAGAGAGGCGCAAGTTGAGCAAGTCGTGCGAGGGGCAACTGGCACCAATAGCAGCAAAGCGCCTTCTAAACAGCAGCGTCCTTGCGCACACGTACGACGTCACGGAGGAAGGGCCGCAGAGTTGCAGTGTCACGGGTCCGAGCAACAGGACCCGCAAGGTGAACGTGCAGGACCGCACGTGCACCTGCGGTGCCTGGAAGGAGTGGGGCCAGCCATGTGCACATGCGTGTGCATTCGTCATCGGCCGTGGGGAGCAGGCCGAGGCACTGTGCGACGTGGGACTCACGCGTATGGCCTACAGGCGCACCTACAACTTCCCCATGCCAGGCGTTAACCCAGCTTCGCTCAAAGTCAAGGAGGGTGTGCTGTGGCAGCAGCCAGGACCGAAGCGTGGAGCCGGACGGCCGAAGAGCGCACGGTGGGACTGAGAGGACAAACGGCGCAAGAACTACATCTGCTCGCGCTGTGGCCAAAAGGGACACACGAAAAAAAAGTGTACAAACGAGCCTGCTGTGGCTCCTGCGGTTGAGGCTGTAGCCAATGCTCTGACTCGCCGACTCCAGCGCGCTGAAGCTGCCGTGAGGGCAGAGGCATTGGCAGGCAGGTGGCCCCCAGCAGAGACCCACCCGGAGAATGAAGCTGCAGCAGCAGCAGCAGCAGTCGCCGCCGCAGCTGCCACTGGTACCCCCCGAAGCACCACAGGGGGCTCACGTGGTGGAGGTACTGCAGCAGAAAATGTGGTCCTACTTTCCGACGACAGTCCAGGGACGAGCCTGTTGGGCATTGACACAGGATCGGGATGGGGGGGGCAGGCGGGCCGCAGAAGCACGACTGGAGCAGCAACCAGTCCAGGGACGACCGTGCTTGGCATTGGCGCAGGGTGGGGATGGGCGGGGCAGGCGGGGCTCAGGAGCACCTCAGATGTAGCTAACAGAGTTGCTGCTGCTGCCTCTGCAGTGGTGGCAGCAACTGCAAGGGCAACAGGAGCAGCGGGTGGACCAACAGACGACGCTGAGTATGACCCCGATGCAGCAGGCTACGAATCTGCGCAGGAGGAGATTTACGACCCAGAACGGCACATCCTCAATGACTCAGATGAGGTGGAGGCCGAGGACGGCGACCAATTCACAGACCCCCAGCAGCAGAGGGAGTGGGAGGCAAGGACAGTTCGTGAACAGCAACAGGCATGCATCATGGACGGTTGGGAGGAGTGCGCAGAGGAGTGGGATGACGAGCCTGATGTCTTCTAACATGTAAGGAAGTTTGTTATGTTTGTGCTGCAAACACAGTTTGTTCTCATTTGTCAGTTATGCAAATGTGCTCATTCATTGTGTATTGTTCTTATGTGTCTGGTGCAGGTCATGGCGAAGGAGAAAAGGTGTCGACTGGAATGACCCATAGGAGCAGCTGTTCGGTGGTTTGCCTCCAGCAATGGGGCTCCATGGTTGTTGGAGGTCCAGCTTTGTCTGAAGGCGGATTGTGGCAGGGGTAGCTTCAGTGTGGTTGTAGTGCAGTAGGTGTGCGTTGGGTGAAATAGTTTGGACAACGCCATGGAGTTGAATCAAATTTTGACATGTTTTGTACAAGATCATGCATCTTCTCTTCTTTCCACTTCTTAAACCCAGGCTTTTGTGAATGAAACGGATACACTATTCACAATTACCCACAAAAGCAGATACACTTAGAACAATTACCCACAAAAGTGTTGCCAAAGTGAGGTATAAATGTCAAAGAGAGTCGAGTGGTTCATTCTCTTTTTCACAAGTTCACTGAAGTCAACAACGTTTGACATCCACACACAAACCATGGAATGTGTAACTTCATTCCTGGCTGGTGCGGGAGTGACATACATTGTCATGACGTGGAAAGAGTGGAGACCAAGGCCAGTGCACATTGTGAAGATGTATATGTGTCCTTGTAAGGATGGAGCGTGTCAGGACGAGCAGGATGATGTCTTTTACGACGTAAAGGATTGGGATGAAGAGGGCGCATACTCTACTTCAACCGACACTGAAGAAGAGTTGGAAATTATGGACTGCTACCATCATGGTTGCAGTGTTACTGGAATGTTGTGTCCGGCATGTGAGATCATGGCCTGGATCCATTCTTTGCCTCCTTCGGTCCAGCGATGGTTGGTCAGTGGACTTCCAGGTCCTTTCATCAGTGGCTGTGCACACTGAGTGCTGTGGACGTGGAATGTTGGATTGAGATAATGAAGGGTATCAACATCCTTGTAAGTTGTAGTATTGGGTAGTGTTGATTGTTTCTTCATATGGAGTTTCTGTTATTAAACCGTGCGCAATATGAAGCGTGTATCCATAACATGACAACAGTAGAAGCTCAACAACAACAATGACTTGTACCAATGTGAGGAAAGTGTGTCAATGGAATGGACGCTGATTACGCTGGAGACGTTGATGGACATGCCATTGTAAAAAGTACATGATTAATAACAAAACAACCATGGGATTGGGAAAAGTTCATGCTGTGGATTTAGACACTAAAGTGGCACAACCTCACTGTAATAAGTAGTAATGAGAAGTCTACAGTGTTCATTCATATGGAGTACCTGTTATTAAACCGTGTGCAATATGAAGCGTATATCCTGGGCATCCCATAGAAAAAAATTGACGATTAATGACGAAAGAACCATGGTGTCACATACGCGACAACGTCATGGGATGCATATGCACCCACGGCTGCCAGTCACTTTTCGCGTACACCGGGCGGCTAGTTGGAGCGCGCATACCCAAAATCCAACACATGGTGTGAGGGCTCGGCGGCGCATGGTCATACATGGCGTCCCACCGAGCCTTAAGGTGGCGCCATGCAACCTCAGCCTCGTCACATGTTGGTTTCGGTGGAACGTGAATGACCACATCCCATGGACCATGTCGAGCGTCTTCGATGTTACCCCAACGTAGCATCGGAGGCAGTGGGCGTTGTACGTTCATCCGGTCCATGTCCAACGTCCGGAAGTGGAACCCTATCGCGCGATTTACGCGAACAACGTGTAAGTCTTCGGTGAAACCGCTGGGTTTATATGTTCAACTCAAGTCCTTTCACGCAGTCAGCAGGAGTACGAAGCAAAGTGTCATGAGCGTGGCAGGGGCAGATGGAGCGTCCATTCGCGGTGGTCACCGGTGGACAGTGAAACGACCAATCATGCTTCTCGGCGGCGTTCGTCAAACGATTATTCTTCGACCGTCTTCGACGCTGATATCAACATCATTGCGGCGTTTCACGGCGTAGACAAGTGGGTTTGCAAAACAAACCCACCACCCCCCGGTAGGTTGCTGCCACTTTGACTTGCGAGTACAGTAGTCATTCGTCGTCATGTCCCGGCGATCGAACTTGTCTGTATTCGGAGGATGTCTCCTATTCCATTGTCCTTTACTTCTCAGGTGAAATTGCAAACTGTCGGAGCCGCACCTAGTCTCCGCCCGTACGCCTCGGTTCCATTCTACTGAAGTGCGTGTCAGCGTACATTGCGTTGTGGACATGTCGTTGTTAAAATAAAATGTAGTGGACATTGCGTTCATTTTCAAATACGCCTGGACATGGCGATCGAAAAGAGCGAGCATGTGGCATGGGAGACATAAAGTCCGCGCCATGTGGATATGGGGTTGTTAAAGAGCGATACCTGGATATGGGGGATCTATCGGGAAATCGATGGGTATATGGTCACTCCCCCGNTATCACTTTCGACATGTTTTTTGACATTGACCTTCGCCGGTCGTCGCGAGCTCGCAGGAGGAGTTTCGCGCCGAAACCTCCCTACGAGCTCGCGATGACCCTGCCCAACCCCCCAAACCTACGACAAACTCGGGGGTTTGTCGTAGGTTTGGGGTGGTTTGCAGGATGCGGCTCACGCTGGGCATCTGCCGGGCCCCGCGGTAGCGGGGCCCGACAGATGCCCAGCGTGCACCGCATCCTGCCCAACCCCCCAAACCTACGACAAACTAGGGGGTTTGTCGTAGGTTTGGGGGGGTTTGCAGGATGCGGCGCACGCTGGGCACTTGCCGGGCCCCGCTGCCGCGGGGCCCGGCAGATGCCCGAGCAAGTAAAAAAATATAACCCAAACCCCCTAGTGTAAGTAGGGGGTTTGCGAGTAAATTTGGGGGGGTTTGTTAGTTGCGGCGCACGTGTGAGAGGAGAAAGGGAATCTGCCGGGCCCCGCTACCGCGGGGCCCGGCAGATGCCCGGGCAAGTAAAAAAATAAAACCCAAACCCCCTAGTGTAACTAGGGGGTTTGTCGTTTGTTTTGGGGGGGGGTTTGCGAGTTACGGCGCACCCTTTTGGAGTGCGCACCTCAAAAGTCGCGACAGTCACCCTGTCGCGACTTTTGGAGTTCGCACTTGCGACCTCCAAAAGTCGCGGTAGGGTGACTTCTGACATCGGCGATGCCAATGTCATTTTTCAACCACTTCGCCCTCGAAGTCGGCGAAGTTGGACTTCGAGGGCGTGGGTACAGTTGCTATTTTTTTCGTTTTTCGCTCGCTCGACGAAAAACATGGGCACCGCGTGCGGGTCGTTTTCGACTATGGGCACCGCGTGCGGGTCGAAATCGACTATGGGCAGCGCGTCTAAATTGACCGAAACGACGGGCAGCGGAGCATTTGTGCCCTCAGAATATAGCTGTGGACCTATTTTCTGGCAGGCAGGGTTTTCTCGGTGAGCCCTGCTAGACGCCCGACAGCCCAAAACCCGGGCGTCGTCCGTTTTGCCTGAAAACTGGACCATACCATAATACCAACGCTGCGAACGCAGTCGTGCGGTCAGAATCAACTAGAAAAATAGTAGCAAAGAGTTATGGCTGCCCGAACCCAGGCAGTGCCTACGGTGGTCTGTGACGCCAAATAGGACCATGCAGCACGCAACACGGACCCTAGGCAGAGCATGACGACGCAGACGCGACGGGACGCGCTGTACGCATGCAGACAGCACTTTGCGGTGGCGGTGACCGCCGGCGGCATGACTGCCAAGGAGGCCTGCCGATGGAGCTGAGCACGTCGCCGGAGAGAGGAGGCTCCAGCGAACTGCGAGTAGACCTCTGCGTGCGTCGGCTCCACCGAATGACGCTCCGTCAGCGTCGAGTCTCGCCGTCAGTTTTCTGCACGCCGATGTACACAAGCCGGGAGGAGACAACAGAGCACAATGAGGGATGCGCAAAAACCAACACTCCCCCATGACTCACAGGCCTAGTGTACATGGGCGGGCAGAGATACGATCAACAACCAGACTCCCCCAAGGTACACAGAGACGCAGGCAGAGACAAAGAGGACGACTCACGGACGCACGCCGACTGAACTCACAGCCTTCTTGAACGAGTCCCTCTTCAGTACCTTGGTCAGGAAGTCAGCCAGCTGACGTGCTGTCTCAACCCATACGATGCTGATGCTGCCGTCATGCAACAACAAACGTACATAGTGATACTCAACATTGATGTGCTTTGTGCGTGTGTGATGCACACCGTCATTTTCGGCGATGGCCATGGCACTCTCATTGTCACAATGCAAGGTGATGGATGCAACAGACTGACGCAACTCGGACAGCAGACGACGCAACCACACACTCTCACACGCGCCTGAGGCAAGGGCCACGTACTCAGCCTCAGCAGTGCTGAGTGCAATGCGCCCCTGCTTGCCACTGCGCCAGGACACAGCTGTGCTCTCGACCAGAAAGATCCAACCAGTGCGATTCTTACCGTCTGGACTGCCGGCCCAGTCACTGTCGGTGTAACCCACTGCAACGACGGACGGCTGACGGTGGAACATGAGGCCTCGCCGAGGGGTCGAGACGACATAGTGCAGTACTCGGATCGCAGCCTCAAAATGGAGGTGACGCGGCTCCCGAGAGAACTGGGCCAGGAGGTTAACGGCGAACGCGATGTCTGGACGCGTCGTCGTCGCCAGGAACATCAGTGACCCGATGACCGGCAGATACGTGGTCACATCAGCTGGCTCCCTCACAACAGCTGGGTCATGACTCTTCAACTTCACCTGGCCATCGGGTGACATGGGTGAGGATGCGCTAGGCACGAGGGGCAAGTCCTCGACGAAGCGAGTGGACAGGGTCTGCACATAGGCAGCCTGGTGGACGTGCAGGATGCCCTGGGAGCGATCATGCTCGAGCTCCATGCCCAGGAAGACTCGGGCAGACCCGAGATCCTTCATCTGGTAGGCGGCGTGCAGCAGGTCCTTGACGNCTGGACGCGTCGTCGTCGCCAGGAACATCAGTGACCCGATGACCGGCAGATACGTGGTCACATCAGCTGGCTCCCTCACAACAGCTGGGTCATGACTCTTCAACTTCACCTGGCCATCGGGTGACATGGGTGAGGATGCGCTAGGCACGAGGGGCAAGTCCTCGACGAAGCGAGTGGACAGGGTCTGCACATAGGCAGCCTGGTGGACGTGCAGGATGCCCTGAGAAAGCGATCATGCTCGAGCTCCATGCCCAGGAAGACTCGGGCATACCCGAGATCCTTCATCTGGTAGGCGGCGTGCAGTAGGTCCTTGACGTGCTGGATGGCTGCCGCGTCAGGTGATGCAATAAGGAGATCGTCGACGTAGACCAGAACCGCGGCGAAGGTTTGACCTCGCGGGCTGACGAACAGTGCGGGGTCAGCGGTGCTGCGCTGGAGGCCGCCACGGAGAAGCGTACTGCTGATCTCCTGGTTCCAGCACCGAGGTGACTGCTTCAGGCCATAGAGGGCCTTCCGCAGCCGCCAAACTCTCCCAGTGCCTTCATCGAAGCCTGGGGGCTGCGTCATGTAGAGCTCCTCACCCTCCAGTGAGCCATGGAGGAATGCGTTGCTCACGTCCATCTGATGCAGCTCCGACCCGTGCTGGGCAACCAGGCTGAACAGTGCCCGGCTAGTGGAGAACCGGCCAACTGGGGCGAAGATGTGGTCGTAATCGACCCCAGGGACCTGAGCTAAGCCCTTTGCTGTGAGACGGGCCTTGTACTTGTCCAAGGATCCGTCAGGCTTCCACTTACGCCGAAAGACCCACTTGGCACCAATGGCCTTCCGACCTGGAGGGAGGTCGACGAGGTCATACACGTGGTGCTGTTGGATAGCAGCGAGCTCCTCGGCACAGGCAGCATCCCAATGAGCGGCCTCAGAGGAGGCTCGAGCCTCGCGTAGGGTGGAAGGGTCCTCTGGGCGTGCTGTGGACCGGACTGAGAGGGCGTGTGCATCACGAGCCCCAGGTGGGATACGTGCGAGTGCAGCCACAACAACATGCCGATGCTCATGATGAAGCATGGCGTACCCCAATGTAGAGCCCGGGTGAAGGTCTGCGATGATGGCAGAAGTGGTCAGGCCGAGAGCCTTTGTGCCAGGGTCCCCACTCAGGACCGTGGGAGTGGAGGAGACATGTGGAGCCACAGGGGGTCAAGGCGCCACGGGACGGGGAGCGACGGTCCGCGCGCTCACTGTCGGCCGAGGTCGGAGGCTGCCGCCTGGGCCACGTGTGTAGCGCGGTCGGGCAGAAGATGGTGCTGAGTCCGACGGGCCGACGGAGGCGGACGGGACTACTGGTCCTGAGCCAGTAGACGGCACAGGCGCTGCTGGGCCAGAGGGGCCAGCGGACACTGCTGGGGCTGCCGGCCCGGAGGGGCGAGCGGACGCGACTGGGGCTGCTGGCCCGGAGGGGCGAGCGGATGCGACTGGGGTTGATGGCCCGGAGGGGCCAGCAGACGCGACTGGAGCCGTCGGCCCGGAGGGACCATCGGAAGCGACTGGGGCTGCCGGCCCGGAGGGACCAGCGGATGCGACTGGGGCTGCCAGCCCGGATGGGCCAGCGGACGCGACTGGGGCTGCTGGTCCGGAGGGGCCAGCGGACGCGACTGGGGCTCCCGGCCCGGAGGGGCCAGTAGATGCCACTGGGGCAGCTGGCTCGGAGGTGCCAGCGGACGCGACAGGGGCTGCCGGCCCGGAGGGGCCAACGGTCGCGACTGGGGCTGCCGGCCCGGAGGGGCCAGCGGATGCGACTGGGGCTGCCGGCCCGGAGGGGCCAGCGGACGCGACTGGGGCTGCCGGCCTAGAGGGGCCAGTAGACGCGACTGTGGCAGCTGGCTCGGAGGGGCCAGCAGACGAAACCGGGGCTGCCGGCCCGGAGGGGCCAGCGGATGCGACCGGGGCTACCAGCTCAAAGGGACGAAGTGATGTGTCACCCGGAAGCGACAGGACGGAGGACGGACTCACCACTCCCCCATGCGACGGGAGGGACACGGACAAGCCGGAGCGGATGAGGTTGCGGGGAAACAGGTCCTCAAAAAAGAGGGCATCGCGCGACTCGATGATGCAGTGTTGGGATGGGTCCCAGAAGCGCCAGGCCTTGGACTGACGAGACACGCCAAGAAAGGTGCAGGGGCGTCCGCGTGGGGCGAGCTTGCCACCCTGCTGTGGGGCGAGCAGCCACACAACGACTACGCAGCCCCAGACGCGAGCCGGGCGGAGGTCAGCACGCCGACCGCACCAGTGCTGATAGGGTGTGGAGTGGCGGGGAAGGGGACCGTGGGGAACCGGGTTCAGACCCAGGTCATGTAGGCCATGGCCTCAAAGTAGAAGCCATCGGAGTGACCGGACTCGACCCGCATGGTGCGGACGGCGTCGGCCATGGTACGGTTCCACCGCTCGGAGACGCCGTTCTGGGTGGGTGTGTAGGGCGCAGACGTCTCATGGCGGATACCGCGGGAGGCGAGAAAGGTCGTGGCCTCACCCAGGTACTCGCCACCGCGATCGGAGTGAAAGCGGCGAAGGGGGCGGCCACACTCGCGCTCCGCGAGGACAAGCCAGTCCTGAATGGTCCGGGCGACATCGCTCTTATGCTGAAGGCAAAAGACCCAACGGTAGCGAGAGTAGTCGTCCGTCAGAGTGAGGACATATCGGCCATGCTCACCGACGGACTCGTTGGGGAGAGGGCCCATGACGTCCGAGTGGACAAGGTCAAGGGGGGCGGACGCCCGTGAGGAAGATAGGGGGTACGTGGACTGGTACATCTTCCCCTGAGCGCATTCAATGCACTTAGTGGGGCACGGGAGAGGGAAAGTCTCCGGATCAAGGCCCTTGGCCGGCTGGGTGCGGAGCATGCTTTCTACTCGGCAGAGTGGACGTGGCAAAGGCGGCGGTGTAAGAGGCGGGTGTGCTGAGGAGAAAGTGTGCTGGTAACAAACACATGACCGGTCGCAGCCGACGGGGAGGAGATGGGAGGGGAGGAAGAGAGGCGGGGAACGTGCCACAAGTTGCCACAGGCGGTGGCGTGCAGTACGACAAGACCCGACGGACGCAACGACACAGTGCTGACACCACATGAGTGCACAACGTCCATGCTCATGCGGTCAAGGGCAGTCACGGACAGGAGGCTGAGCTCGAGACCAGGGACGAAGAGAACATCGGTCAGAAAGACGTCACCGGCCGGACCACGAAAACGAACGACGCCTACCCCACTGAGAGGCAACACCTGTCCA
>SZWC01003873.1:107571-123764 GCA_023375785.1 Penium margaritaceum | reverse complement strand
CCGGTCGCAGCCGACGGGGAGGAGACGGGAGGGGAGGAGGAGAGGCGGGGAACGTGCCACAAGTTGCCACAGGCGGTGGCGTGCAGTACGACAAGACCCGACGGACGCAACGACACAGTGCTGACACCACATGAGTGCACAACGTCCATGCTCATGCGGTCAAGGGCAGTCACGGACAGGAGGCTGAGCTCGAGACCAGGGACGAAGAGAACATCGGTCAGAAAGACGTCACCGGCCGGACCACGAAAACGAACGACGCCTACCCCACTGAGAGGCAACACCTGTCCAGAGCCCGTCCGGACACTGGAGACATCGCCGACAGGACCGAGCATACTGAAGGCCTCGCAAGAGGCCGTCATGTGATGCGTGGCCCAGGAGTCGATGATCCAGGTCTCAGCAGGGTCCTGGATAGGGGTCGCCAGATCAGTCACCGTCACATGGCAGCAAGCGAGGGACGCGGACACGGTGGAAGGAGGCACGAAACGAGACTGCCAATCGTCAAGCCATGCAATGTTGTCAAGGAGTGGGATGGATGAGATCACGGGAGACGATGAGACAGACGAGGAAACGGGACACGACCGCAGCTCAGTCTCAGTCATGCAGGGATGGGCCGGAGGGCAAGAGGTGACACAACTCGCACTTCCCTGGGGAGGAGGGCGAGGGAAGCCAAGCTGGAGCGCGATGAACTGCTCCAGCTGACGCTCTCGGGATGACGGCCCAGGAGTGTAGACAGAATGCGGAGTGACGGCGCCGGAGCTCGGGTAGTAGGGGGACTGAGCCGGCGAAGGAAGCGGAGGTGCCCACGGCTGAGGGTGGTACTGCTGCGGGTAGTACTGCTGCGGCGCGGGTGTCTGCAGGACAGGCGGAGCTGTCGGAGTGGCAGAGGTGCTGGACGAGGTCGGAGTGGTAGGACCAGCAGTAGCGACGGTGGCAGAGGCGAGGCGGCACTCCCGCTGGCGTCGCATGGTGGCGATGACGCGGGCCTCGTCCGTCGGGAGAGGGCACGTGTACCACCCGTGCCCAGGCTGGCCACAGTTGTGGCAGACCGAGCCACTACCGCTGGAGCCGGTCGATGACTGCTGCTGCTGTTGTTGCGATGGACCCTTGCCCTTCTTGTTCTGGCTTTTCTTCTTCTTCCCTGAGGGCGATGGGGTAGCTGCGACGGGGGAGACAACGGCCACGGAGGCAACGGCAGGGGCGGCGACGGCAGGGGATGCAAGGGCCTCCGCGCGATGGAGCTGGGACTCATGGCGAGCTCATATGCCCAGGGCATGAGAGTGCCCTGGGCCTCCATGGTGGTGAGTACATCCTGAGGGTAGTGGACGAAGACGTCCGCGTATGCGCTGGTGGCGCCGCACTTGATGGTGAGGAGCGCGGACAGAGGTGGTGGAGCCGATTTGCCGAGTCGACGGAGGATGTCCTTCGCCCGCTGCCAGTAGGCAGTGACCGTCTCAGCCTCCCCCATGTGTAGGGAGTTCAACTCTTGGAGCAGACGGCTGATCTCAGCGTCGCTGGACAAGCGATGGGGTCTGGTGAGAACGTGTCATGCGGCTGCCGGGTCTGGGATGTCGCCAGCGGTGAAGTCGCCGAAGAAGGGCTCCAGGGCAAGGCGGGAAGCTGGAGGGGCGACTCGTACAAGGGCGCTTTCGGCGCGACCAGCGTCATATAGCTGATCGGCCTGGGTGGAGTCGTAAGGGAGGGTGTAGTAGGCCCACAGACCCTCATCCTGCGCCCAGATCCGGAAGCTGAGCTCCTAGCTCCGGAGTTGCTCGCCGGCCTGAAGCGGCGGCGGCGGTGTCTCAAAGTCCTTCTGCCTACGGCCGGGACCCAGAGTGGGGCCAAGGACGGAGGTCACTGTCTGCCGTTGGCGCTGAGTCTGCTGTTGTGCTAAGTAGTACGTGGCGGCGGTCACAGGGGGGCTAGCGTGCCCTGGAGGGATGAACGACGGCAGCACGTTGGTGGCGGTTTGGGAGGCGACTGGCTATAGCCCCGCAAGCTGCTGTGTCAAGGCGGCGAGTTGTTGCTGAAGAGCAGCAAGTGGGTCAGGGGTGCCGCCAACACTACCAGTGGGCTGCTGCTGCTGCTGCTGTAGGGGCGGCGACTATTGCTGCTGCAGCAGCGGTGGCTGCTGCTGTATGGGCGGCGGCTGCTGCTGTTGTAGCGGTGGCGGCTGCTGCTGTAGAGGCGGCGGCTGCTGCTGCTGCAGCGGCGGTGGCTGCTGCTGTATGGGAGGCGGCTGTTGCTGCTGCAGCGGCGGCGGCTGCTGCTGTAGAGGCGGCGGCTGCTGCTGCTGCAATGGCGGCGGATGCTGCTGCTGAGGAGGCAGCGGCTGCTGGTGCTGTTGATTTGGCTGCTGCTGGTGCGGCGGGAACAACTGCTGTTTCCGTTGCGGCGGCGGTTGCTCCTACTGCGGCGGTGGCGGCAGCTGCTGCTCCTATGGCAGCGACGGCTGCTGCTGCTGCAGCGGCGGCGGGTGCTACTGCTGCTGCTACTGCTGTTGCAAGAGTCGTTGCAAGAAAGGAGGGGTAGGGGTCCCCCCATCCGAGGAGGACCCCTCCTCGCCGGGACTACCAGCCATGACTTAGTGTCCCTTGTTTTTTTGTTTTTGTCTTTGCGTTGCTGATGTTAGCAGAAGGTTGGGGAGTGGGGAGTCTACCCACTCCTTTGGCCTTCCCCCTTTCCCCTTTTCCCCCTCTTCTCCCTCTTTTTTTTGTTGATGACATCAGCAGTGACGTCAACAGAGGTGTGCTAACGTTAGCAGCGGCGAATGTTGGGGCCGCCGCTGCTGTTGTTGGTGCTGCTGCTGTTGCTGCTGCTGCTGCTGTTGCTGCTGCAGTTGCAGTTATACCTGCTAGTGCTGCGAGCTACAGCAGCGATTGTGGCTGCTACAGCTCGCTGCTGCTGCTGAGCGCTGCTGCAGCTGCTCGCTACAGCTGCAGGCTGCTGCTACGAGCTGCGGGGGTGGGGGATTTTTTTGTTGCCCTTTTTTTGTTTTTTTTTCCTTGTCACAGCGGGCAGCAGCCCGCTGTCTGCTGCGAGCAGCGGGCTGCTGCTCGCTTGGCAGCAGTGAGCTGCTGCTCGCTGGCAACAGCGGGCTGCTGCTCGCTGCTCGCTCGCTACGAGCAGCGAGCAGTAGCAGCTGCGGCTGGCAGCTGCCAGCTGCTGCTCGCTGCTGCTGCTGCTACAGCTGGCGGCTGCTACAGCTCGCTGCAGCAGCTGCTACAGCCCGCTGCTGTTGCTGCACACTGCTACAGCTGCTGCGTGCTGCGGCTGCTGCCTGCTGCTGCTGCGGGCTGCTGCTGTGGGTTGCTGCTGCTGCTGCACGCTGTTGCTGCTGCTACCGCTGCTGCTGCTGCTGCGAGCTGCTGCTGCTACGGGCTGCTGCTGCTGCTGCTGCGAGCTGCTGCTGCTGCGAGCTGCTGCTACTGCGGGCTGCTGCAAGCTGCTGCTTCTGCCTGCTGCTGCTGGTGGTGCCAGTCACTGCACCTGGGTGACGTTGCCGCGTGCGTCGTCGCCCACAGACGTCAGACGTCGCCTACCGCTCACCTCCTCGTGTCACGCGTGGGGGTCAGTGCTGCCAAAAAAATTTCGGTAGCATTTCCCCTGGTCCCGTGGCCGTGGGAAAAAATCTGACGCCGCCACCAGGAGGGTCAATGCTGTCGGAAAAAATCCGGCAGCATTTCCCCTGCACTGGCGCATATGGGGGTCCGCCGGCATTGTCTGGCACCTGTTCGCCAGTCTTCTACTGCTGCTGCTAAGCTCTGGCTCTGATACCAAAATGGAAAATCTATGCAGCAGGTTGGGGCAGCAGCATTGTTGATGCAGCGTGCGGGCTTCCACGCTCGTTGCTTAAGTCAGCTGCCCCCTCAGTCTGCTGCTCTAGAGTCTAAGTCTGGAAGCTCTGGGCTTGTTACTCAGAAACGTGCACGCCAGAGTTAGCGCCTGAATGCAGCTGAAAACTGATAGTAACTGATTAGGAATGAAGAATGAACAACAATGGGAGACCCCTCCAAGTTCTAGGCCCCCCCCACTAGTGTAGAAGTTGTTACTCAACTAACCAGCCAATCAGAAAATAGCTGTGGACCTATTTTCTGGCACGCANGAGTCTAAGTCTGGAAGCTCTGGGCTTGTTACTCAGAAACGTGCACGCCAGAGTTAGCGCCTGAATGCAGCTGAAAACTGATAGTAACTGATTAGGAATGAAGAATGAACAACAATGGGAGACCCCTCCAAGTTCTAGGCCCCCCCCACTAGTGTAGAAGTTGTTACTCAACTAACCAGCCAATCAGAAAATAGCTGTGGACCTATTTTCTGGCACGCAAGGTTTTCTCGGTGAGCCCTGCCAGACGCCCGACAGCCCAAAACCCGGGCATCGTCCGTTTTGCCTGAAAACTGGACCATACCATAATACCGATGCTGCAAATGCAGTCGTGCGGTCAGAATCAACTAGAAAAATAGTAGCAAAGAGTTATGGCTGCCCGAACCCAGGCAGTGCCTACGGTGGTCTGTGACGCCGAACAGGACCATGCAGCACACAACACGGACCCTAGGCAGAGCATGACGACGCACACGCGACGGGACGCGCTGGACGCATGCAGACAGCAATTTGCGGTGGCGGTGACCGCCGGCGGCACGACTGCTGAGGAGGCATGCCGATAGAGCTGAGCACGGCGCCGGAGAGAGGAGGCTCCAGCGAACTGCGAGTAGACCTCCGCGTGCGTCGGCTCCACCGGATGACGCTCCGTCAGCGTTGAGTCTCGCCGTCAGTTATCTGCACGCCGATGTACACAAGCCGGGAGGACACAACAGAGCACAATGAGGGATGCGCAAAAACCAACATGCATTAGTGGCACAGTCGATGCCTTTTGGGACGTACGCTGTCAACAATGTCTTGCGAGTTTGGAAGAGGGTACATAGAAAGACTTTTCTCACATTCAGTGTGGTATGTGTTGAGCAAGTTGTGGTGACGCCTCCTCCCCCTTTGCAAAGAGCGTCCCTGCAACCAATTTACCCGGCGTCCCAGCGAAAATTGTCCAGGTCCACACAACACTTTACATGTCGTTCGGACATGATCTCTTCCAAGGGGAAATATTTTAGGGCATGCAGGCCCATGCAATAACGAACATGAGCTCTGTGTGTGAGTGCGATGCAAGACGGCAAGAATTTGGCTAAGTCTGGAACGTTGAATATAAAAGAACAAGGAGAGTTTACAAATGAGCCCCTAGCGGGCTTACATAGGGGCGCCGGCAGCTAGCCGCACCGAGCCCCGTCACCCCTGCTGAACCCAAATGAGTCAACAGGGAGAACACACTGCATACACCATGACAGCAACAAAGGTGGTCTCCTCGAGGCACCGGAACAGCTCTCCGAGTGCCCGGGTCTCGACCACCGAGAAAATAGGAGCAGTGCCAAAAAATCTCGGAATCAACGTCCAGACATCACANGCTGAATATAAAAGAACAAGGAGAGTTTACAAATGAGCCCCTAGCGGGCTTACATAGGGGCGCCGGCAGCTAGCCGCACCGAGCCCCGTCACCCCTGCTGAACCCAAATGAGTCAACAGGGAGAACACACTGCATACACCATGACAGCAACAAAGGTGGTCTCCTCGAGGCACCGGAACAGCTCTCCGAGTGCCCGGGTCTCGACCACCGAGAAAATAGGAGCAGTGCCAAAAAATCTCAGAATCAACGTCCAGACATCACACACGGCTTTCTGAACATCGGAAGCGCTAGTACAGCCACCGGGTCTCCTCGTCGCACCGGTATAGTCCACCGGGTGCACGGGTCTCATCCCACCGAGAAAACTCTCCTAGCTCTGGACAAGCCCACAGGGCTACCAGAACATATCGACCGCGTCTCGCCGGTGCTGTCGTACGTACTGGAGAAGTCTCGGTGCAGTCCGGAGGCCCGTCGTGTCGTCACGCCCTCCTCTACCATATACCCCGATTGTGGGTATATCGGTAAACTAGCGGTGTCGGTCGTGACGGGTGGAAGCCACACAAACCAACAGGGGTTTTTGCCGATGTGGTACCTCCTCACAACATTGTCAATACATGCTGTCCAAAATCCGGACATCATTCCTCTCGTTTTGCAACCACATGTTCATGACCACGCGTATGTCTACAAGACCTCTTTCATCACCCGTGGATTAGTTGGCTGGATTCAACCAAACTCCACCAAGCCCATACAACTTGCATGCTAGCTTTATCTTAGGGTTGCGAGGCACCAAGGTCCCAACACATGGTTGCCGAGCACACTTGTTTTCCTTTCGAAGATTGCACTCATCTTTGAAGGAGGCGGCATTGGTCAAAGTCCATCATTGGACACGACAATGCTTCGACATAGATGATCTTGGTCTCAACCATCATCCCCTCATTTCTGTCTGAAATGGGTACCGTACGCTGCCGCTCATGTCCTTGTCAAAAGCGCACTGCTTTTGAACTAGGTTAGCTGAGATAACCGATCTCAATGACCATTGGTTCTATCCACGAACAAAGTGTTCATCACACAATATTCACCAAACGGGTGTACCATGATTACAACTATTGCGGTGTCAGTTGGAAGAAGAGCTCTCGGGTGTCAATTCCATGTAATTGTGGTTGAACACTTCTGAATCACCTCCGGTGATCCTGGAACAACTAGTTCCTACATATTTTTACGATTATGTAATCGCGTTTAAGGGTTCCAATCGAGAACCAGTCAATGAATTGTGTTTGCCAAGTTGCAACAACCCGTGTTGCTTCAATGTCTTCTATCGTGTACATTCGGTACTTCCACTCAATGGAGTAATCTTCATATGCCGTATCCGAGGCACTTGTAGAGGGTACCTCCCTCATCGAAGATATCAGAAAAACCACCAAAATCATGGATATCACCGCACCAACATCCAAAAATGAATGGTACTTGCATTCGATAATGCACATCAACTAAACCATCTTCAAAACCAAGGGGCTTGAATCACTTCACCATGACCTTTGAGTCAGTGGAGCATGGTTCAAGTACACTGTAGACATTATAATCTCTCTCGGAGATTGGTTTTGTTCCAAGAAATCGGATGTTGGACTTATATTGCACATCGATATCGCATCAGCGATGCTATGTCATATATTTGGCATGTTCAAAATTTATCTGAATGACGTTTGAAGAGCGTGACCTACACGTACAGTACACCGTGTTACGATGCCTTTAACTTTGAGATGTTTCTTAAAACATGGAAAGAATCTGACGAGAAATATTGTTTCTCAAGGCCCATCTTGAAGAGTCCCTTCACATCAACATTTGGTTACAACACACTAGTCATTGTTTTGTTTCAATGTTGACTAAGACTCGTTATGTGGTCGGTTGGACCACCAAGATGTGGATGCTAACACACTCTTAGCATGAAACTATCGGCTTGTAGGTCGTTCCCATGGTCACAAGATCTAGACATAAAACCTATACCTTTTTGTGATCTCAACTATGTAGTAGTTGCTTTGTAGAAAACTATGAGCTCGTCGTAGAAAAATAATGTCGCTCATTTTCTCTGAGACATAGATGAACTTATGTCATCAACGTTGGTTCACGTATTTGTTGTCTATCAATGTCCATGACATGTTCACTCATCAAGTGATGATAGACTGAAGGTGTTGCCTTCAAATTTGTTCAATTTCGACATTCATTCAATCTTGTCATACGCCATAATTGACTCTTGCCATCTTTGCCCGCCGACTGTGACGTCTCAAATCATGGAGAACCCATCGAAGAGTCTCTGCCCCTCTCTGGTGTATTTACAACCCCCGTTGAAAATAATCATTGTCTTCTGAACATGGTTGTGAGTACACTCATGTACCTTTTTATCGTAGGTACCGGTCAAGTACCCCGACTATTATCCATCACTCACCGAGTGAAAGGGTGGCAATGGTTTCCCCATTGAGAATTTATTGAAGCGTATCATCCTTGACATGTTCAATCACGGACCAATGTTTGCATCGGCCATGACTGGTGATGCAGAGAAACCCCAAAGGCTACTGATGCATCTAGTTCACATTGTGTACAGGCGGCGCGATGGTAATCATCGAGGATTGAAGTCGACAGACTAACAGACCAGGTCTGTTTCACATCTCATGATATAGTCATGACACGGACTTAGTCATGAAATGATCACATTTTCCTTTGAACATTGTATTGCAATAGGATGTGCGACTGTCGTAGCACACGTCCTGCGCCCACCAAACTACTTGTTCGGTGAAATGGTGAAAGACATCACCTCATATCGTCAGCTTTTTCAATTGTCACAAAACCGTTGTGATCATTCGTCCATCCTACTTATCCGTATTCAATGCACCAATAGTTAGTGAATAAGATTTTTGTGCATGTCACGCACGTTCTCTATACTTGCCATGTACCCAATTTCATGTGGCTGAAGTACCATGGTATGAATCGCACACCTTGACCCATTGAAAAGGGTGTTGTCTCCAGTACTTGGTCATGTGTTGTGACCTACGGTCATGCAAGCTGTGCATGTCTCGGAACTCGGCTCAACCAGCTGGGTTTTTGTAGCACGTTCCATCAATGGATATGGAGGAGTTCGTCCACCTTGAGCATGGTCCAAATTTGAGGAAATTACCCTCGTGACACGTGGTTTATTCGTTAAAACTTGGTTTGTACTTCTATCAAAAGTACCTTCCCATACTGTTATCGACAAGGCGAAGTTTTTAACTTCCAATGATCGCCACTGTCGGTGACGACCGAGACCGCTGTGTTTTTGTTACGTCGTTTGAGCATACCCTACATATTATTAAATTTGATTTTTGAGATTTTAGTAATTCAGTGATTCTTAATTTCATTCAGAAAATTTCCGAGCACAATCATTCTGGTGATTCTTTGAAATTCATCGAAACAAAAATGCCGATCCTTAAATTCGACGATTGGCTATGCTCACCTCCGCCTACCGCACTTCACTTCTACACTTCGAACTTCAAAAATCATGCGCGCTGTACCAGTGCGGTCAAGTCGTCCACGTCTGACTGAAATGGCAGTTCCTCGCCTTGGTTTGGACCAAACCTGACTGACACTAGTGATCCAACAGTCCAGATCATTAGTGTCATTCATGTTCAGAAAAGGCATTGCGCGTGTCGAAGCTTGTTTCCTCTAGCCTTGGCACGCACAATGCCTTTTTTCGTGTGAAACTGTACCTGCCAAATGTGCCTTGACATGTATGCGTATCCCCTGGGAAAAAAAGGACACAATGATATACAAGATTATAAAAGACTTGGTCTCAACCCCGGTTTGAACAATATTTTTTCATGAGTTAGTCTTTTGAAATTCGACAAAGAATTTTAAAAATATTTTGGTGATTCTAATCAATTCATCGAAAAAAAACAAATGTGTTCAAAATCGATGACTCTAAAAAACAGTTAATATAGAATTTAATAATCAGTAGGGTACATCAAATTACCATAGCTGTCCGTCATTGTTTCCGGACATGCCCGTCGATTCTCTATTTGAAGATTCCGATAGTATGACCATCCTCGATGTCGTCAAAATACCTTGCAAACGTCGGACGACATATTTCGGCACTTCAAACAATGCGATTGATGTACTTGCCCGTAGAATCACTTCACGCATGGATCGTATGCTTTTGTTTGGTGGTCTATCACAAGCCAGCATGACGAGGCAGCGGCTGACTAGTTCTTGCTAATTGATACAACGTGGTACGATCGACACCCATGTTATTGGTGCAAGTATCTTACACGTGTTTTACCATCAACATAGCTAGCCCGATTGGAACTCATGGCCATGGTGCATTCGGTACTCACATGAGTGGTACATTCGGCACCCATGACGAAAGTGCAACCCGCAACTTTCGTCAATCGTGCAATCGACGTCTACGGCAATGGTGCATTCGACACTCGTGTCATCGATTGAACCCGTCGACCATGCATATAGTATTCCTCGGGATTGTGCGGTTGGCACTCGCGTGAATGCTACAATTGCATCTCCCATGCTGGTCATGCTCCCAGTGCAATCGACACTTGTCAATTTTGTGTGCTCGACCCTCGTGCAGGGATTTTCACCATTGCGTGTGTGTTGAGTGCAATCGGCACTCACTCCCTCCTTTCATCAGAATCCAAGCACAAATGACCTGCCTTGTGTTGGTTTTCGCGCATCTCTCATTGTACTCTGTTGTGTCCTCCCGGCTTGTGTACATCAGCGTGCAGATGACTGACGGCAAGACTCGACGTCGTTAGAGTGTCGCTCGGTGGAGCCGACACGCATAGAGGCCCACGCACCACTTGCTGGAGCCACCTCCATCCGGCGATGCGCTCAGCTCCATCGGCAGGCCTCCTCGGCGGTCGGGCCGCCGGCGGTCATCGCCATTGTAGATGCTGTTTCCATGCACCCAACTCTGTTTTTGGTTGTGGCATTGCGTCTGCAGCATTGTGCTGTGCCTAGGGTCCATGTCTCCTGCCGTGTGGCCCTGTTTGGTGTCACTGACTGTCATAGGCACTGCCCGGGCTCGGGCAGCCATTACTCTTTGCTGCTACTTTTCTAGCTGATTTTGACCGCACGACTGCGTTCGCAGCGTTGGTATTATGGTATGGTCCAGTTTCCAGGCAAAACGGACGACGCCCGGGTTTTGGGCCGTCGGCCGTGTGGCAGGGCTCACCGAGAAAACCCTGCCTGCCAGAAAATAGGTCCAGGACTATTTTTTGATTGGCTGGTTAACTGAGTAACAAGTTCTACACTAGTGGGGGGGAGCTAGAACTTGGAGGGGTCTCCCATTGTTGCTCATTCTTCATTGTTAATTGGTTACTTTCAGTTTCTAGCTGCTTTCTAGCGCTAACACTGGCGCGTGCACTTCTGAGTAACAAACCCAGAGCTTCCAGACTTAGTCTCTAGAGCAGCAGACTGAGGGGGCAGCAGACTTAAGCAACGAACATGGAAGCCCACACGCTGCATCAATAGAGATGCTGCTCTAACCTGCTGCCTACCATTTCTGTCTTGGTATCAGAGCCAGAGCGTAGCAGCAGCAGCAGAAGACTGACAAACAGGTGCCAGACAATGCCGGTGGAATCCCATATGCGCCAGTGCAGGAGAAATGCTGCCAGATTTTTTCCGGCAGCATTGACCCACCTGGTGGCGGCGTCAGAATTTTTCCCACGGCCACTGGGCCAGGGGAAATGCTGCCGGATTTTTTCCGGCAGCACTGACCCCCAGGCTCGACGCGAGGAGGTGAGCGGCAAGCCACATCAGGCGCTTGCTGGCGACGACGCACACGGCGACGTCCTCCACGTGTGACTGACAGCAGCAGCCAGCAGCAGCAGCAACAGCTTGCCGCGGCAGCAAGCAGCAACAGCAGCAGTCCGTAGCAGTAGCAGCAGCAGCAAGCAACACCCGGCAGCAACAGCAGCTCGTAGTAGCTCGCAGTAGCTGCAGCCGGCGGCTGCAACAGTAGCAGTAACGGCTGTAGCCACAGCCGCAGCTGCCCACAGCCCGCTGCTCGCTCCGAGCAGCGAGCTACTGGCAGCGAGCTCGCTGCTCGCAAGGAGCAACGAGCAGCGAGCAGCAAGCAGCGAGCTCGTTGCTCGCGGCTCGTTGCTTGCAGCGAGCTGCGAGCTCGCAGCGACAAGCAAGAGGGAAAAAAAGGGGGGGCTCCCCGCATCCGTAGCAGCAGTTGCAGCAGCCGCAGTAGCAGCACCAGCAGCAACAACAGCAGCAGTAGCAGCAGCAGAAGCAACAACAACAACAACAGCAGTAGTAGTAGCAAAAATAATAGCAACAGCAGTAGCAGCAGTAGCAGCAGTAGCATCATCATCAGCAGCAGCAGAAACAACAGCAGCAGCAGTAGCAGCAGCAACAGCAACAGCAGTAGCAGCAATAGTGGCTGCAGTCACACAACATTGGTTACATCAACCACTGCTGCCGTCTGCTGTCGTCCGCTGACATCACTGCTGACATCACTGCTGACATCATCAATAGAAAAAGAGGGCAGTAGCACTCCCACAAAAAAAGGGGGTAGTTGCACTCCTCTGCTAACGTCAGTCATCCTAGGCTGACGTCACTGCTGACATCAGCAGCACTCAACAAAAAACATTACAAACGAAAGGGGAAGAGAGCACCATGACTAATAACCCCTCTGAGGAGGGGTCCTCCTCTGTTGGGGGGACCCTCAGCCCCCTTTTCTTGCAGCAGCTGCAGCAGTTGCAGTAGTAGCAGCAGTAGGAGTAGCAGCAGCAATAGTAGTAGCCGCCGTCGCAGCAGCAGCAGCATTAGCAGCAGCAGCAACAGCAGTAGTAGCAATAGCGATTGCATCCCCACAGCAGTAGCTACATCAACCGCTGCTGACGTCAGCGGTCGTCCGCTGACGTCACTACTGAAGTCATTGCTGATGTCATCAACAACAAAAAAAGAGGGAAGTAGAACTCCCACAAAAAAGGAGGTAGTTGCACTCCTCTGCTGACGTCAGTCATCCTAGGTTGACGTCACTGCTGACATCAGTAGCACTCAACAAAAAAACATAACAAAGGAAAGGGGAAGAGAGCACCATGAATAACAGTCCCTCTGAGGAGGGGTCCTCCTCTGTTGGGGGGACCCCCAGCCCCCCTTTCTTGCAGCAGCTGCAGCAGTTGTAACAACAGCAGCAGTAGCAGATACAACAGCAGCAACAGCAGCAACAAGAGTAGTAGCAGCAGAAGTAGCAGCAGCAGCAATAGCAGCAGCAGTAGTAGTAGCAGCCGCCGCCGTCGCAGCAATAGCAGGAGCAGGAACGGTAGCAGCAGCAGCAGTAGTAGCAGCAACAGTAGTAGCAATATTGACTGAAGCCCCACAGTAGCATTTACATCAACCGCTGCTGACGTCAGCGGTCATCCGGTGACGTCACTACTAAAGTCACTGCTGACTTCATCGACAAAAAAAAGAGGGAAGTAGCACTCCCACAAAAAAGGAGGTAGTTGCACTCCTCTACTGTCGTTAGTCATCCTAGGTTGACGTCACTGCTGACATCAGCAGCACTCAATAAAAAAAACATAACAAACGAAAGGGGAAGAGAGCACCATGACTAACAACCCCTCTGAGGAGGGGTCCTCCTCTGTTAGGGGGACCTCCAACCCCCCTTTCTTGCAGTAGTTGCAGCAGCTGCAACAGCAGCAGCAGCAACAACAGCAAGAGCAGTAGTAGCAGCAGTAGAAGCAGTAGCCGCCACCGCCGCAGTAGCAGCAGCAGCAGCAGCAGTAGCAACAGTAGCCCTCTGCTTTCATTGGTAGAAACCCTAACCGTGACCCCTTGGCTGCTCTTTAGCAACAGCTCGCCGCCTTGACGGAGTAGCTCGCAGCGCTTGCTATTGGCCTTTGAGTTAGCCACCAGTCTGCTGCCACCATTCATCCCTCACGGTCATGCCAGCCGCACTGTGTCTGCTGCTACGCATTACCTGGCGCAGCAACAGACTCAGCGCCTGCGGCAGACGGTGACCTCCGTCCTTGGCCCCACTCTGGGCACCGGCCGCATGCAGAAGGACTTTGAGACGCCCCCCCCGCCACTTCAGGCCGGCGAGCAGTTCCGAAGCTGGGAACTCAGCTTCCGAATTTGGGCACAAGGTGAGGGCCTGTGGGCATACTACACCCTCCCTTATGATACCACCCAGGCCGACCAGTTGTATGACGCTGGTCGCGTCGTCCGTGTCCTAGTCCCAGTCGCCCCTCCAGCCTCCCACCTGGCCCTCGAGCCTTTCCTCGGTGACTTCACCGCTGGCGCCACCTTAGACCCTACAGCCGCGTGGCACATCCTCACCCGGCCCCATCGCCTGTCCAGCGAAGCCGAGACCAGCCGTTTGCTCTGGGCGTTTAACTCCCTGCACATGGGGGAGACCGAGACGGTCACTGCCTACTGGCAGCGGGCAGAGGACATCCTTCGTCGTCTCGGCAGATCTGCCCCACCCCCTCTAGCCGTGCTCCTTACCATCAAGCGTGGCGCCACCAGCGCGTACGCAGATGTCATCATGCACTACCCCAAGGACATCCTCTCCACCATGGCGGCCCAGGGTACCCTCATGCCTTGGGCATACGAGCTCTTCCTCCGCATTGAGGAAGCTCGTCTGGAGTCCCAGCTCCAGCGCACAGAGGCTCTTGCATCCCTTGCCGTCGCCACCCATGCCGTCGCCTCCGTGGCCGTCGCTTCCCCTGTCACATCTACCTCATCATCTTCAGGGAAGAAGAAGAAAAGCCGGAACAAGAAGGGCAAGGGTCCGCCGCCACAGCAGCAGCAGCAGCCAACGACAAGGTCCAAAAGTGGCGGCTCGGTCTGCCACAATTGTGGCCAGCCAAGGCACGGGTGGTACACGTGTCCTCTCCCGACGGATGAGGCACGCGTCATCGCCACCATGTGTCGCCAGCGAGAGCGCCGTCTCGCCTCTGCCGCCGTCGCTGTCGCCGGCCCCGACACCTCAACCTCGTCCAGCAGCTCCACCACTCTGAGAGCTCCACCAGTCCCGCTGATACCCGTGCCACAGCAGTACTAACCCCAGCCGTCGACGCCTCCGCTCCCGTCTCCGGCGCTATCTCTCCCTTACCCGGGCTCCGGTGCCTTCACTCCGCACTCGGCCTACACGCCTAGATCGTCTTCCTGTGAGCGTCAGCTGGAGCAGTTCATCTCACTCCAGCTTGGCCTGACACGCCCTCCTCCCCAGGGAAGTGCGAGTTGCATTACCTCCTGCTCTCCTGCCCACCCTTGCATGACTGAGACTGAACTACGGCCGTGTCCCGTTTCCTCGTCTGTCTCGTCATCTCCCATGGTCCCCTCTTCCCCCTCCTATGACGACGTTGCGTGGCTTGACGATTGGCAGTCTCGGTTTGCACCTCCTTCCACCGCGTCCGTGTCCCTTGCTTGCTGCCATGTGACCGTTAGCGATTTGGCGACCCCGGTCCAGGATCCCGCTGAGACCTGGATCATCGACTCAAGGGCCACGCATCACATGACAGCCTCTCGTGAGGCCTTCAGTATGCTCGGTCCTGTAGGTGATTTCTCTGGTTTCCGGACCAGCTCTGGACAGGTGTTGCCTGTCCGTGGTGTTGGCGTCGTTCGTTTCCGTGGTCCTGCCAGTGATGTCTTTCTGACCGATGTAGTCTTCGTCCCTGGTCTCGAGTTCAGCCTCATGTCTGTCACAGCCCTTGACCGCATGAGCATGAACGTTGTGTATTTGCGTGGCGTTGGCACTGTGTCGTTGCGTCTGTCTGGTCTCGTCATACTGCACGCCACCGCCCGTGGCAACCTGTGGCATGTTCCTCGTCTCTCCTCCTCCCCTTCCGTCTCCTCCGCGTCGGTCGCCATAGGCCACGTGTTTGTCACCAGCACGCTTTCTCCTTCGCACACTCACCTCTTGCACCACCGCCTTTGCCAAGTCCACTCTGCCACTGTCGATAGCATGCTCCGCACCCAGCCGGCCAAGGGCTTTGACCCAGAGACTTTCCCCCTCCCTTGCCCCACTGAGTGCATTGATTGCGCTCAGGGGAAGATGCACCGGTCCACGTACCCGTTGTCTTCCTCCCGTGCGTCTGCCCCTCTTGACCTGGTCCACTCGGACGTCATGGACCCTCTCCCCACCGAGTCCGTTAGTGAACACGGCCGCTACGTCCTCACCCTCACTGACGACTAATCTTGCTACCGCTGGGTCTTCTGCCTTCGGCAGAAGAGCGATGTCGCCCAAGCCATCCAGGACTGGCTTGTCCTTGCGGAGCGTGAGTGTGGCCGCTCTCTTCACCACTTTTGCTCCGATCGCGGTGGTGAGTACCTGGGTAAGGCCACCACTTTTTTTGCCTCACGCGGGATCCACCATGAGACATCCGCGCCCTACACGCCCGCCCAGAACGGTGTCTCCGAAGGATGGAACCGTACCATGGCCGACGCCGTTCGCACGATGCGGGTCGAGTCCGGTCTCTCCGATGGCTTCTACTTTGAAGCCATGCCCTACACGACCTGGGTCTGGAACCGAATTCCCCACAATCCCCTTCCCCGCCAGTCCACGCCGTACTAGCATTGGTGCGGTCAGCGAGCTGACCTCTGCCCGGCTCGTATCTGGGGCTGCGTGGCCATTGTGTGGCTGCCCGCTCCGCAGCAGGGCGGCAAGCTCGCCCCCAGCGGACGTCCCTGCACCTACTCGGTATCTCTCGTCAGTCCAAGGCCTGGCGCTTCTGGGATCCCTACCGGTAGTGCATCGTT
>SZWC01003873.1:69738-93086 GCA_023375785.1 Penium margaritaceum | reverse complement strand
ATCGTGAAGAGTCACGACGTCACGTTCGATGAGGCCAGCCGTTGGACGGACAAGGACGCGGGTCTCTCCAAGCGTGGGCAGTGACTGCCACTCCTTGAGGGGGAGACGCCGGAGGACGCAAAAGAGGGTGACGTCCCATCGGCTCCAGCCGGCGAGAACCATCCGGGCGATGTGGGAGCGGCTGATTTGCATTCAGCCGAGTCGGACAATGAGTCCGAAGCGCCGGCAGTAGTGAAGCTGAACAAAGAGGTGGGGAGTGAGCCCACATCTCCATGGTCCCCGAGAGAGGGGGAGCAGGCCAGCGGTGCGAGTGGCGCCGCGAGAGGGCAGCAGCAGCGGCAACAACGGCAGCAGCAGCAGCAGTAGCCTCAATAGCAGCAGCCCCGGAGAAGCGAACGCGCAAGGAGGATGGCAAAGAGGTACGATGCCGCGGAGGGCATCTGGACCGGGCTCGCTCGAGCGTTCTTTGTGCAAGAGGAGCACGAGACCGTCAAGGAGGCGTTGCAGTGGAAGGATGGGGCTGAGTGGGAGGCAGCTATAAAATCTGAGCTCGCCTCCCATGAAGAGAATGGCACTTGGCAGCTGATTGACAGGCCGGAGGGCGCGAAAATTATCGGCTCCAAGTGGATCTTCAAGAAGAAGCTCACCAAGGAGGGGAAGGTGGAGCGGTACAAGGCTCGGCTGGTCGCGAAGGGGTACGCCCAACGAAAGGGTGAACACTACGATGAAACCTTCGCGCCGGTGGCGAAGTTCGCCTCCATTCGCTCCATCCTCTTGGTGGCGGCAGTGCGCGACTACGAAGTCCACCAAATGGACGTGAAAACTGCGTTCCTCAACAGCGACCTGGACAAGGAGGTTTACATGGAGGTGCCGGAGGGGGTGGACGTACTGCTGGGGAAGGTGTGCCGGCTTCGCAAGGTGCTCTACGGGCTGAAGCAAGCGCCACTCATGTGGTACCTGAAAATGGATGGCTTCATGGCCGAGCTTGGCTTCAAGCGCTGCGAGGCGGTTCACAGCGTGTACGTGCGGAAGCAGTTGGGGTTGCACCAGATCGTGGCACTCCACGTGGATGATCTCATCCTCATGTCGTCGGACATGGAGGAGTTGGTGAACCTGAAGCGGCAGCTGGGCGGTCCGTTCAAAATGACCGACATGGGCGAGCTCGAGTACTACCTCGGCGTCGCCATCAAGAGGGACCGCAAGGCACGCACGCTCGAGATGGGGCAGGCAAAGTACGTACAAGAGGTGCTCTGCCGCTACAACATGGAGGAGTGCAACCCCATCGGCACACCCATGACCACCACATGTGAGCTGAGCGCGAGCATGGGCCCGAGCACGGACAAGGAGAAGGAGGAGATGGCAGGTGTGCCATACCAGTCCACAGTGGGGAGCATCATGTACGCCATGGTGGCGACGCGGCCCAACCTGGCCTTCACGGAGGGCCAAGTGAGCCGCTACGTTGCTGACCCCGGGCCGTTGCATTGGAAAGCGGTGAAGCGGATCCTCCGCTATCTCAAGGCGACAAAACAGTCGCGGCTCGTGTTTGGAGGGGGAGCACGTGACGACTCCCTCGAGTTGGTCGGCTACTCCGATGCCGACTGGGCTGGTGATGTGGATGACAGAAAATCAACATCGGGGTACGTGTTTGTGCTTGGTGGTGCAGCAGTTTCATGGGCAAGCAGGAAGCAGGACTGCGTGGCGCTGTCCAGCACCGAAGCAGAGTACATAGCGCTTGCGGAAGCTGCAAAGGAGGCGGTGTGGCTGAGGCGGCTGCTAAAAAAGATCAACGTGCCGCAAAGGAAGCCGACGGTACTCAACGTTGACAACATGAGTGCCATCAGCCTCACCCAGAACCCAGTTCTGCACAGAAGGACCAAGCACATCAAGATCCGTCATCACTATGCACGAGACTTGGTGGCAAAGGGAGATGCGGCTACCGTGCATTGTGGTACTAAGCGCATGCTCGCCGACGCCATGACCAAGGCACAGCTCAAGGACAGGCACGACGTGAGCTGCATGGAGCTCGGTCTGTGTTGTGAAGCTTAAAATGCTACAAGTTCCAAGGACAGGGCATCAAGGCTGCGATGCAAGGGGGAGATTGTTGACATGGTGTGCCCTTTGCCATGAGTGCCGTTGAGTGTACTTCCTGGTTCGACCACTGAGGAGTGGTCGAACAAATGATCTGACTTTAGATTTGGATTCCTTGGATTTTTCTATGTAGGATCGAGCTTTGAATTGCTAGATTTGAGTGAGTATTCAGAAAGTTAGCCTAGCCCGAAATTCGGGTGTTGGGGGGTGGAATCTGGTACCCGCCATGGGTGGCGGGATAATCCACCACCAGTGATCCGAGTTCGTCTCCAACGACCCCCAAATGCACCAGGGCCATAAAGGAAGCAACCAGAAGACTCTCCTTGACCAGGGTGAACTTCTCCTTGACTTCTGGGAAAGGAAAGGTGTTTCGACGGGTCATCGTCGAAGCGCCTCCCGTTGCCTAGCGTGCAAGGCAAGGTGGGTGGCTCCACCAAGGGTTACTTCGATGGCCGTAGCAGGGGCTCTACTGCTTTGTTTTGGGCATGCTTGGATGCGTTGGAAAGATTAGATCACAGGCTGTAATGATCTGATGTAATCTCATTGAGCTAAGTAACAAAATCGTGTTTCGATTAAGTTCTACTGAATGCGACGTGTTCTGTCCACTCACATTCGTGATCCTTGTGCTCCACACTCTTCACCAAAGGTGTCCATTGGCTTCCCCAAACACTGGTAGCGTGCTTCAGTGAGAGCTAGGCACCCTTGAGGGTGCCTCCACACCCACTAGAGCCAACACAATAAGTCTGGTCCGCCCCTTCTACACGGACGCGAGTTTGCAGGTGTAGAATATCAACATTATACTCCTCTCGTTTGTGAAAAGATAGCATGTCGATGATGCATGGATGCAACATTGACATGTTGACGTCACAATGTTTTGACCCTATCATCACAAACTCCTTAATAGAAGGGTTTGTGATTTTTCTTCAGTGGTCTATACGAAGTTTGCATGGGGGGTCCGAGACTTTCCATGCGTTAAAGGGCAACCTGCTGGGCAACGCTGCCGCGGGGCCCAGAAGGTGCCCGCGTAAGAATAAACCCCAAAACCCCGTGTTTAACTAGAGGGTGGGTTTTTCTTTAGTTTGTACATCAAGCGATGGTATGAAGCTGAGAAACATATAAAATAAAACAAACAGGGATTTTCCACTCCCCATTCATGGAGGGGGATTCATACGGACGCCCGTCGGCCGGCATCCCTGCCGATGTCCCCCTCCCTCTCCCACATCCCCACCACACTCCCCCCCCGCCTCTCGGCAGTCCACCGACCGCCCGTACCATCGTGGCCCTCAATTGCGAGGGCCTCGATCGGCGGGCGGGTGGGTGGACAGGTGGGCTGCGAGAGCCGGAGGGGGTGCGGGGTGGGGGGGTGGGGGGAGAGGTGGTTGATGAAGTGCCGACTGACGGACGTCGGCCGGCAATCTCCCCCTCCCACCCCTCGATATAATCGTGGTCCTCCATCGCGACTGCCGCGATGGAGGGCCGCATTCTACCATGAATGCCTGCTTCTACCATGCTTAAGCAACGACATGCGTCGCTGTTTTAGCATGGTGAAAACGGGTGGGCAGATAGGGCTCATTGTTGCCGGACAGGGGCGGATGTGGATTATTCTTTCAACAGAGGGGTCTATGAGGCTTATTGTTCCGAGGGAGGGGCGAATGAGGCTTATTATTCCAAAGGAGGGGTGTATGAGGGTCATGGGTAACAAAAGAAGGGGGAATCGGCATTTTCACTGATCAAAAAAATCATATTCATACATACACAATTCTTATAGAACATTGCAATAAGGAAAATACTCAAATGCATACATAACGCAGTCCAAAACAACCGAGACTCCACGCTGCCATGTTGCATGGGGATGGCAACGTCGAGACTTTCCCAGGTAAATGAGTGGAAGGGACAGCTCAGCCCCCGTGGGACTACGCGCGGTACTTGTCGCGAGGATCGCACGCGGTCCTCCTGGCGGCGCCTGGCAGTCAGGAGGATTGTCGCGCGACGTACGAAGGGTGGTGGGGGCGCGACGCCCCTCCAACATTCCTAAGTTCACGTTTTGAGATTGGAAGTGAGGGGACAGACGATGGAGCTGAAAAACATTCGACCATAACCTAACACATAATTAACAAAAATGACCATGGACAAAGCAGTGTAGAAAGTAGTAGGCCAGAAATTATAGGCAAATATAACTCACTTAATTCGATTCTATAAAATAGGAAAATATGAAAGACACTAAAGTGTTATCCGTTTCCATGAGTTAGCCACCAAGCCCGAGAATTTGATCTAGCTAGCCTTTGCTTCCGAATGAACACATGATCGAATGCGCCACTTGCGCATGTCCAGTTCGGCCGAGTTGTCCTTTCAGAACACATGTCGTTTTGTTCTACGGCCGTGTTCTGGATGTGAGGGGAAGGGAGGAAGAAAGCTTCCTCCTCTCCATCCTTGGGCCGTCGGCCCACATGAGAGGGGGGGAGGAAGAGGGGGGCTCGTCCCTCTCCTCCCCCTTGGGCCATCGGCCCGAGTGAGGGGGGGAAGGGGGGGAATGCCCCCTTTCTTCCCCTCAGGCCATCGGCCCATGTGAGATGGAGGAGGAGAGGGAAAACGTCCTCTCCTTCCCTCTGGGGCTGTCCTCCCACGTGAGGAGAGAGGGTGGGAGAGAGGGAATCCCCTACCTCTGTTCTCCCCCGTTGGCACACAAGGAGGGAGGGAGGGAGAGGGTGTATCCCTCTCTCCTTCCAGTTAGCGCAATTGACGCACAAGGAGGGGGGATGGGGAGAGGGGGTCCCTCTCTCCTCCCCACTGGTGCAGTCGGTGCAAAGGGAGGTGGAAGAGAGGAAGTCCCCTCCTCTCCTTCCCGTCGGAGCCATCGGCGCTAAGGGAGGGAAGGGAGGGAGTCCCCTCCCTCTCTCCTCCCCGTCGGCGCATGAGGAGGGGGGGGACTCGTCCCCTTCCTCCCCCTTGGGCCGTCAGCCAGCATGAGAGGGGAGGGGGAGGGGGAGACGTCCCCTCTCCTCCCCCATGGGCTGTCGGTCCTGAATGGGGAGGGGGGGGAAGGAGAGGGGTGAGCACCTCCTCGTTTCCCCCTTGGGCGGTCGGCCCTCGTGAAGGGGGAGGTCCTCTCTCCTTCCCCGGTTGTCGGTCTTCAAGAGAGGAGGGGGGGGAGGGGAAGACGTCCCCTCTCTTCCCCCTTGGTTCCACCGGCGCCAATGACGAGGGGGCAAGGGGGGACTTGGTTCCACCAGCGCCCCTCTTTTCTCCCTTGGTGAAGTCATCGTCCACGAGGAGGGAGGGCGGCCATCGTCTGTCGGACAGCAAATCCCCTCTGCAATTGAATCTTTTTTTTTGCTGCCTGCCAGGCTGCTCGGTCTGTCGGGTTGCTTGGTCTGTCAGGCTGCTCGGTCTGTCAGGGAGCTCAGTCTGTCAGGCTCTCGGCCTATCGAGCCCTCGAGCGGACGAGACATCTCGTCCCATACGGGGGGGAGGGGGGGGGAGGGAGTTTGCCGCGACAAAACACCGTGAGCACCAATACCGACGATTGGTCGATATTCCTTTTTTTTCCAAGGCATTCGATCGACGACCAAAGTCATTCGTCAAGTCAATCGAATGGACAGCGGAAGTCGATTGGTTATGATGCCAATGTGACAGCCCTAGGCTGTTTTGCGATTATCTGTTGAACCAAAACGTAGGCCCTCAGAATATTCTTCCAAGAAGGAGCGAATGGTCGCCTAAGCCATTTTGGCTGAGACGAGCCGTGCCACAAATGGACGAAGTCGTCATAGGGTACTTTTTTAAACAGGCAACCTAAAACCCTATCATTCCACGTGGCACATCCACGTAGGAACAGGACCCTAGCGGCCCACTAGAGGGGAGGAGGAGTGACGCGATGGATCTTCCATAGCGGCACTCTTCTTGCCTTAAATACGGCCTATGGACTGAATCCGTGCTAGAGTCGAATTGTACTATAGACCGAGATTACTTTTTGGACCTCGACTCGTTAAGACATCGGTCTTGAGCCCCCGAAACCCGGGTACTACATTTAAACGCCATATTCAATCCTTAGAATGGCTCGTATGCAACAGTGGCTGATTCGAGAAGCTCCTCCAAGAATGTGGGGGTCTTCTAGATTATCAAGGCGCTTCTTTAAAATGTTTTAGCATCATCAAGAAGTCAACCGAAAAATATCAAAGCATCAATATCGTTCATGACATTTCAGTCAACCTTTCGGAAGATGGTTGATGTTGTTCGAAACTTCTGGGATGGAAAACCCGAGTCCAGGAGGTTGGCAGAAATGATCTCGTCCAAACGGCGTAAACATCAAGAATTTGTTGCACGGTGGGCCACAAATGTAATGACAGAAATGCCCACTGGGCTCCCGGTAGTGCGTTAGCTTGCTGATGTAGAAGATAGGGTGGATTGCAATGCCGTCAGGTAGTCAAAGTCGTGCGACGACATAGATTTGCATTTTCTTGATCTCAAACAATCTGAACCATCGGGATTTGAGCTTTGCGAAGTCATGCCCTTATAGTTTGATATTTGCTAAGCTAAGGAGGACGGAATCGCCAGTACTAAACACGTGTTTGCTGTGATTTCTCTCAACTTCTTGCTTCATAAGTGCTTGGGTCTTTGTGAGAGTCTATCGTGTTTCCTCCTAGATGCTTGTTAAGTCCATACAATGGATGTCGACTGCCGGGATGTTGCTCTGAACCTGTAATCAAGCCGGTGTGGCAAGAAGTTTGTGGTGGAAATGGAGTTCTATGCAAGTTCAACGGTTGACAGTCTAACTCTCCATTTGGTACCATGTGGCTTGCATAATGTGTTGAGGAGTTGTTTGAGCGACTGATTGATCCGCTCAGTCTTTCCATCCGTATGATGATGGAACGCAGTTGATAGCTTGATCCTATTGCCATAATGCATCATCCATTTGTGCCAAAAATGGCTAGTGAAGCGGCCGTATTTTCCATCAATGATGGTACGTGCCACGCTGTGTAGTTGCACAATCTGGTTTAGAAAGAGCCACGTTGTTCCTTCTGCAGTGACGGTGGTCGTCATCGGTATGAAGTGTGATATCTTTTAAAATCTGTCCACTGTGACGAGGATGGCGTCATGCCCCATGTGAGTGGCGGGTAGTCCGGTCACGAGGTCCATGCTGATGTTGGTCCATGATTCCGTTGGAGTTGACCGGGTGGCCGCATGCGATGAGGTTTTTTTCTCTGACATGTGTCGCACTATTGGTATAAGTTGGACACATCATTGTGCATCTTATTCCACGAGTAGTATTAGGCCAAGGCGTCTTGTCCTCGCCAAAATGTTCACCTGGACCAGTGTCATGGGATTCCTCCAATAGCATTTGGTGGAGCTCCTAGTTCCGTGGAACGACGACTTGGTGAGTGAACCATCGTCGCGAGTAGGGATCGTCGAACTAGAACTTGGTCTTGTTGTACTCGCCGAACTCCTCGTATTCTTTTGTGAATTGTCTTGTGATGTACGGGTATTGTTACAAAAGCATCATGTTGATCTTGTCCATTAAATCTGGTGGCCGACTTAGAGAATCCGTCAAATTAGTTGTTCCATGCCGGTACTCCATGCCATGGTCGAAGTTGGACTCGAGAAATCACATCCATCCGGTTTGTCGACGGCTCGGATTTGGCTGAGTCTTGAGACGTTTCAGCACACGATGGTCGGTGTGGATGATGCATCGTCCACATTCCAGGTAGCACCGCCTTGTTTAGAGGGCATGTACGACTAAGAGCATTTCTTTCTTGTGTACAACGTAGTTGAGTTCCGTCCCACATAGTTTTTGCAACATGGACGCAAGGAGTTGTTATCCACCACCGTTGTCTTCAGGGATAACGGCTCCTCTGGCTTGTCAGATGTGTCGGTGGCCATGATGTAGTTCGCCGTTGGATCTGCCAACTATAAGGTTGGCATAGATGTCAGTGCATTTCTTAAAGAGTTGAATGCCTCTTGTTTGTTGTTCCCCCATTTCCACTCGATGACATATAAGGAAGATTGGAGAGGGGCATTGACAGTCAAGTGCAGTCTTCAATGAATTGACGATAGTAGTTGCAAAAACCCAAATATACTTGTACGTCCAAAACATTTGTGGACGTAGGCCAATCAGTGATCGCCTCCACCTTTTTTGGGTCCACGGTGATCCTTCTGCCGCTGACGATGTACCCACAAAACTAGACCAAATGACGACCGAATTTGTACTTCGAGAGTTTTCCTAATAACTTCTCTTTGTAAAATGTTGAGAAAATTTCAAAGATATCCATTGTTCTCCTCCAGGGTACGGTTATCCACCACCATGTTGTCAAGATACACAAGAACAAAGCCGTGGAGGTATGGGCAAACAATGTTGTTCATTGCCACCATAAATGTTGTGGTATCATCTGTGAGTCCAAACGACATGACTGTGAACTCGAGGTGCTTGTATCTGGTATTGAATTTTTTCTTCTCGGCGTCCTCATTAGATACGTGGATCTGATGATAGCCACCACATAGGTCATTTTTGCTGAACATGAGCCCCACGTAGTTTGACAACAAGTTTATCTGCCTGTGGGAGAGGGTAACAGTTATTGATAGTGATTTCGTTCAATTCTCGGTAGTCAACGTACATCCACATCTCTCCTACTTTCATTTTCATAGGAAATATTGGTGCTGCATATGGTGATGTGGAAGGTGTGATGAACCCCTATCCAAGCATCCACCTGCTTCTTGAGTTTGGTCAGCTCATGATTGCTCATCCAAAATGCCCCCTTCACCGTCGGTCTGCTGTCCGGATTAAGGTCTATCTGATGATTGATGTTCCGCTACATAGGTAGCTCTCCGGGTATTGTTTTGAAAAGAACACCTTCAAAATCCTCCATGAGTGTTGCAAACTCCTTCGTTACTACTACAAACTTCTCATGTGTCGAGTTCGTTGTTGCAGCCTGAGTAGTTATGATTTCTTCTACTTCCTCTACCTCCATGTGGACTAGCCACACTTGAGCTATGTGTTTCAGGTGTTGCTTGAATATATTGTGGTTGCGGCAACTTCCTCGGTTGCTCCTACCTCTGTTCATTCCTGTAACCGGCGTTGCATTATGGATCGCTCGACCAGAGGCAGGTATCATTTTCTGCCAACGATGTTGATACAGACCCATCCATTGCTCCATTCCACATGCGGATTGTAACGGTACAGGAATCTCATCCTATGATGATTATGTGGTCACTCATTTGGCAGGTCCCCCGGACTATTGCATAGTATAGATTTTTGATCTCCAATGTGCAATCAGAGTGGTTCGCAAAGTCAATGGATCTGAAGTCATCTGTTAACAGTCTTTCTTTACAACACCCTTGGTTTGGTCTGCAAACACAGCTTTCAAACCATGTTGTTTCTTAAAAACTTGTGAGAAATTCCTCCATCCAGTAGTGCTGGTACCGTTATGTGACTCTTACAACCCCTCGGCTATACTCATAGTAGTTTCGCCAATTGGTTGTCCTTGTACCCCTCGTCAAACTTTATGATCTAAGGAACCCTCATGTACGGGAATGTGAGCCACTAAGGTGGACAATCAGTTGGCACAGAGCTTTCTAACCAGACAGGAGCCTCACCGTCTAGTCCTTTCCTTTGCCGTTTCTTGATTCCCAACTCCCTTTCTATTACTTCCCCCCGTTTTGGTCTGTTGATGCTGTTTCTGACAATCACGTGAGATGTGGTTCGGCTTCCCACAAGTTCAACGGGGCCATTGAACGTGTTGATCGATAGCGTCAATCTCCATCATAGACGAGGTTTCGAATGGCTGCGATTTCTATTTGCCATGATACACATTGTGGCTTTAGGGCTGCCTACCATTGGAATCCTGCATCATGGCGTTGCAGTCCGTGCTGTTGATGCGAGCGGCTACAACTATCATTTGGGAAGGTCATCTTGGATGTCAAAGATGGTGATTTATTGCCGAATAGCCTACTTGAGGCCAATGTAGGAAAAACACAGTTCATGGAAGACGAGGTCACTTTCAGTGATGATTTTGTAGAAGGGGGGATTCATTTTTACCCACCATTTGAACACGTTCTGTGCAGGTTACCCACGTTTGAAAACTTCATTTACGTATCATCCAGTCATGGGAGAAGATGAATAGTATGCCCAATTTTACACAGGTCCTTTCTGTTCTTCGAACTTTTTAATTGGTGCGCACTATGTCCATAATTAAAAAAAGAAGCACGCTTTATCCACTTTTTATGAGCTGACTCCGATACCCACTTTTCATGCTGGCCGGAGGCAGTCCGCAGATCGCGACAACAGCAGAAAGAGACCCTAGAATGCTATAACAAGGTGCTGTCTATTTTTTTAAAATCGACTCAACAACTGTCATCTCTTTCCATCATCTCATCGATCCTGGTTTTGTACCATCTGATCGACTATATGACGACCCAGTTCCTCCCTTTTGATGTGAGTTTTTTTCCTTTTACAATGTCCAACATCGTGAACGAGAAGTCCCTTGTATAGCAGAATCAAGGGAAGTGTTCGGTTCTATTGAATTAGCAGGAAGGAACTATTGTTTTGTGGTTGGAAAAATCATGAAGTCTCGTAATTTGAATACTAGAAGGAAGTACAAAAAATGCCGTAATCTGAAGTCAATATTATTTTGTAGAAATGGACAAATCGTCCATGAAGCTTTGCGTTAGTAGAAAAAGAGACATGTCCCTATGTGGATGCTTATTGTCGCTCATTATAAATAATTTACCGCCACATTTGTAGTGGGAACTACTGTCGATGGCCTACATTTGGGTCTCTGTCCATACGAAAAGCGAGATTATCAAATATGTTTATGGCTAATCGTCTCTCACCATAAAAAGAAGAAGTCGAAGGAAGTGTGAAAAAATACCAGTTGAGGTATCAACTGAACCCCGTGAGGTCGATACCCCAACTGGTGCGACTGTCTTCGGCTACTCGTCGTCGGTCAAGTCCAACGAGGACTAAGAACCGAATGATGGCGGAAAACGAAATGAATACTAACATACCTCCCCCAACCCCCCAGCCCTCCGCACTCCCGCCTCGGCCGCTCGATGTCAGTTAGTGCAACATTCGCACACCACTGTCGCCGGCAGATTGCATACAAGCATTAAGGAAACAAAACCAGGGAAGAATTCGTATTATCCTAAAACATGGCTATTATAATACCCACTATTTGAGGAACATGCACAGGATACCGGTATTCTGTTCATGATTTGTAAAAAGTGGGCAATGCAGTCATAATTAGTTAGTATTCACGTTGTCACCAATGTAGTTATTCACACCAAAACCTGGTTTTATTCAATTTGTCAAACTCTTCGTAGCCCCTCGCAAATAGCAGCTGGAGTTAAAGGGCATACGTTGCCTCTAGCAGTCTGATCTCAGCCACCATCAAGTGTGGATACAAAATCATAAGAGCCATTTTCATATATCGTAGATGAATCTAAATATTCAATTAAGATCTTAATGATCAGGATCATTAAGCTACATCTTGCTGGTTTTATTCAATTGATCAAACTCTTTGTAGCCCCTCGCAAAAAGTACTTTGAGGCAAAGGGCATACTTTGCCTCTATCATTCTAATCTCAACCACCATCAAGCGTGGAAACCATTACGATCTATTTTCCATATCAATATTTGCATATTTTGGGTATGTAAGTCTGGACTGAAAATCAAAACGGGCAGACCTTTTCCATACAGATTGGAACTATTGTAGAAATATATATGTCACAAAGGGATGAATGGATAGAACCATGCACCAACTATAGGGTGTATCCATGGACATGGTCTCGTAGATCCATGAGGCGCCCTCCAAAAATGCCTTGACACTACTTCTGAGAGAAAAACTTGTAATGTACTGCTTGCAAGGTCACCTGTAAATGTTGCAAGAGGTACACGCCTTTGTTGTGGGTGATTTTTTATGAAATGGCTTGCAATATAATAGAAAAGCTACACAGGCAGACACTGAAGGAAGCTGCTAACACACAAATAAAAGTGAAAACTAAAGGAACGTGAAGGCATATCAAGTGAATGGACGCAACCCCTTTTGTAGCCATGAGGCACCCTTGATCTTCCACCTTGAGCGTACCAACACTTGAGGTCGCTAGGTGATTGCATAACCACCTTAGTAGTTGGATAACCACCTGGGTAGTTTCAACCGCCTAGGTAGCTGCAAACATCTTCAAAGGATCAAGAGGTTGATATTAGCTAATTGCAGCTGAATAGGAAATTATAGGTTGTCTTTGAAGTACTTGGAGTTTGAAGAGTCACTGAAAACCGAAAGATTGTCAGGAGGTTGGAGATACCATCTTGGAATAGGACAGCTGAGGAAGTAAATTACCAGACACCTTTCAACTAGAAGCTTGAGGGTCACATCCTCCCCAAGAAAACTCAAAGTTCATCTCAAATGATCTGGAGACAAGGATTTCAGCCTCCTCCTCACCATTTTCTCATATGAAGTTTGTAACCCTTGTAGAGTCCTAAAAAGAACCCAAAGAGGAGTTTTAGTAAAACTCGGCCATTGAAACTAGGTAATCTTTAAGAACCCTCCTCAGTTGATGACGGACAATATTGATGGTTATTGCAGTGGACATGGAGTCGGCCATTCAATGCCCCCCCCTCAATCTCTTGGCTTACTCACAATAAATGGATTTGATGGAATGGTCATGGTATAAGAAAAATCCTACGGGTGGGGTTGTAAGTGAATGGGGTTGTGATGTTGTGTATTATTGCTTGATGTCACTTCAGATGCAACAAGAAGACTCTTTCTTGGACCTATATCAGCCCTTGCCTGTTGGTACTTTCCCCTGGTGGCCTGGAATTTGACCTTTGTTTTGAGCATGGCTACGTAAGCATAAGTTGTGAAAGCAGGTCCCGTGGCACATTTGTATTATTTTCCACAACCCCTCCTCTCTTGTGTGTGGATTCTGCTAAATATGTAGATTTTTTGGATTTGGCATTATTCAAGATTGAATTTGTAGAATCAGTTTGCTTCTGTGGCCACTCTCAAGTGCACAGTCATTGCTCGTCTGAGCCACTGAATCATGGTATTTTCCTTTTGAGGTTGAATGAAGCCACCAAAGCTAGCGCCATGGTTTTCCCACACTAAGCAGTCGGTTCAGGTCACTCCATCATTGCCGTCAGCAAAGTGTGCCCGCTCAATGGTCACTTCGGCATCGAACCACTTCCATCCTCTTCTCACAACATTGTAATTGTTGTTTCCTTGTTGCTTTGTAGTCAAAAGTGTTTTATTAGACTGTGCATACTGCGAGTGAGGGCGCTTGATGTTGGTTGGTATCCTAAAAAATGGTGGGGTTGTGTTTAGAAAAAGGATCCAATGAAAGCTAGACAGGAATTGAAGTGTAGAAAAATAGGCAGTTGCTAGAGTAACAATGTAAAACAGTTGGAGCCACCATCTTTAAGGATGTTACAATACTTCAAAGGCTTCAGGAGTGTACATGAGCATTAAGATTGCTCTTTTCACTTGTTTAACCAAGCAGAAGCTCTTGTGGCTTCACATCCACCAGGATGAGAGTATTTTCTCTCATACAAATATTCCAAATCTAGAGTTGGTGTTGAAAATTGAAACCGGCCTTTACCATCAAAGGAGACGCGTTGTGGTAACACTAATTCTCCTCGAAAATATTGCCAAAGTAATTCGAACACCTTGAACATGTGAAGGTGAATTTTGGAGTTTTTCCCTCATTTGCTTTTGACTGTACGTGGTCAAGGTGTCATCATAAAAAAGGCCGTAGACAGTGATGCTGATGCTTTTTGTTGTTTTTGATTAATGATAAATGTTGCAGAAGGCAACGTTAAGGCATCGGCTTCTGAGTGTGAGTCTTCTATTCCAACAATTTTCCTCCCCATAACATCAGACAAAATGGTGAGCCATCCTTTAAGGACTTCGATAGACAGTTTTCCAGCTTTGTATATTAGCGGTGTGGACCATAAAGTAGTTGTAATTGTTATAGATTATACATAGACACTGATTTAATTTTCAGTATTTTCAGCTGAGATTGTGACCGATGGGCAATTTGTGACTGTTATAATTGTTCTGGTTGATGTTCAGTCATGAGAAAAATTACCACATTTGTCCACTGATCTTGTAGGTAATGGAGGAGGGGTTATGGTGGTTGTTGTAAACGAGAACAATTCTGTAGCCTTTTCCGCTGCTATTGTGAATTATGGACTACCTGTAGCTGCTCGGATTGATGTTGTAAGCTTGGACAAATTTCTAGCTTCATCAATGAGAGTTCTGGAAGATGAGGCAGTTGTAGTTATAGTTGTAGTTGATGTTGTATATCTTGATTTTATGCTAGATTTATCAGTTTTTATTGTAGATGATTAGGAATTTGTGGTTGATGTAGTTGATAATGTAAGATTTGCTCAGTTTCCAGATATTTCAGCTTGTCTTATGGGTGATGAAGAAGACAAAACGACTGTTGTGGAAATGTCTTCATAATCTTTTGTTTCAATTTTTTCTTCTAGTATCATACATGATGGAGATTCTGTAATTGACAAGGAAAGAGATTCTCACTCCTTAATTATGGAATTTCCAGCTTTCCTTACAGGTGAAGGTATAATGTAAAGAGCATCACGCTCTTATTTTTCAAAAATTTCAGCTGGCATTGTAAATGACGGCATGGTTGCTGCAGAGCTTTGCTTTATTCTCTTCTACCTTTTCTAGCTAGTATATTGTAGAATATTGTAGTCATTCCCACTAAATTCCTTTGATTTGTATATAAAATTTCTAACTTTGTCAAATGATCTTGTGATAATGCTTGATGTTTTGTTCAATATTTCACCATTTTCAAGATTTTCGGTACAAATGATGTAAAATGGAGTATTATTTTAGTCCTCGTGCCTCCCGCATTAATATTTTCCATGGGTATGATATATCTGACTTAAATTTGAGAAATAGGTCCTTCAGCCGATGTACAAATAGGAATTTTGGTGTAGATACACCCACAATCAACTGCACATCACCAGAGCTTCTGCTCCGAGCTTCGCGCTGAGTGTATGGAAAGTTGGCAACCACATTGTTGCCGTAGAATATATCCTTGTTCTATCTAATTTCAAAGGTTGTCGTTGTGCTTTGGTACCATGTCAAGATTTACAAAGTGTGGATGGGTGAATTTGGACTAAAATTTGGAGAGGAAAGATATTGCATGTGGAATGTTTTTACAAACATGTGTGTCATAGGAGGGATGTGTGGGGAGAATTCTGAACCAATTACGGGGATCTATCCACAAGTTTTGTCTTGTGGAGCCACAGGGAGCCCATCCTGGATGCCTTCCGACTAATTCTGAGAGCTAGACTTGTGATAGAATTCTTGCGGAGTCACCTATTTGCATTGGAAGAGGCACAAGGATTTGTAGGAGATAGTTCCTAACACATTATCTTGTAGTGTTAGAGGTTTAGATGCAATTCTAGACATTGGAGGAAGCTACTAGCACACGTCTGAAAGTGAATCTAAAAGGTAGCAATGAGGCAGCTTTGCTCTACCTCAGGTGGACCAAAAGTTGAGGTGACAATGGGGTTGCATAACCACCTGGTAGTTGCACAGCCACCTAGACAGTTGCAAGAACACCTAGAGAGATTATTAGGTTGATAATAGCTGATGGAAGGATCACATGGAAGCTGTACGTTGTCGGTTAAGTCATTGGAGTCTGAAAATTCATTTGCAGCTAAAAGGTTATTAGGAGGTTAAGGCTGCCACCTGCAGAGAGGTAAGTGAGGCAGGATGTTGAGCAACCATCCTTAAGTTGGAAGCTAAAGGGTCACACCCTCCTCCAGGGAACTCAAAGGTCATCCTAAATGACAAGGAGGAAAGGATTTGAGCCCCCAACCCCCTCCCCCCCACAATGTTCTGACATGAAATTTGTAACCCTTGCAGAGTGGGAAAACAAACCAAGAGGAGTTGTACCAGAACCTTGCCTTTGAAACTTGGTATTTGTCAACATTCCTGACAGGTTCTTGATATTTTACTCAAACTTCGAATCATGGAACTCAATGCATGATGTGGTGTTGCCATGTACCAACACCACATCTAGAATGCATTCACAACTATCAACCACTCTTCCTTGTGTGTTGAGTAGTTTAGCTCCCACCCACATTGCTTCCAAGTCATGTGGATGAATATCCATTTCTCCACTTCTGTTTTCTTGAAGGTGAACAGTTCCAATTGCTTGATAAAAAATGTGTGGATGTGATTTAGTACTTGGTTGATTGTACCCGTCGTAGGGTTTATGTTTATGTAGAAGTGATTATGAGAGAGTTGAAAACTTGTGATTTGCTACTATCCCAGTTTCACTCACTCTTTTGACAAGTGAGACCAAATAGGGGTATATTCACTCTATCATAGCCTCGTATAAGTTGAAAATAGTTTACAACCCAAAGGCCGGTTGGACATCCCAAACGTTGCACGAAATTGACCAATCAATGATTGTCTCCACCTGTTTTGTTTCCATTGTGAACATTCCACCTTACTTATCCTCTCCTAAAAACTCAACCAAACGCTGAACAAAGGTGCACTTTGGGGGTTTCACACACTTTCTCTATTTGTGAAATTTGATGAATATCTATAGTGCTCTGGTATGCATCTTTACACTAGGATGCAGTCAATGTAGACGACGACAAATCCATGCAGGTGCTGCTGAAACATGTTAATTATCATGATAAATTATGGTGTGACATTCCATAGCCAAGACTTCAATATTACGATCTCAAAGTGTTATGATCACTTTTTTATAGCTGATTTATCGAAGGCCTTCAAAGGTAAGAGATCACATTGGTCCAAAAGCTGCTTTGCTCGTGGAAGAGGGTATTAGTTCTTAATGATGACGTCCTTCAATGCTCAATAGTCCACAGACATTTTATTTTTCACCAGTCTCCGTTCAAGAAAAGCATTAAGACTGCACAACTTTATGTTGACGGGGGATAAAACCAAGCCTACGCACTTCATTCTATTGATGTTTCAGCTTTATTTAGTCACGATTGCTAATCCAATAGGTCACTTGAATGATGTTATGCTACCTTGCTTCATAATGATCATGTGCTTGGCGTGATTTTGGGGTGATTCTCCTATAATAATTCCTCCAAACTCTCAAATAGGTGGTGTAAAATCCTGCTATATAGCTGGAAGCTTTTTTAGATTATAGTTTGGTGAGGCCGCTAAGCCTATTGCGTCCCTTTCCGCAACTACCACAGTCTCCTTTGCTTGGTTACAAGTGTCAAAAATACCTTTCTTTCTGCTTGCAATTATTTCCTATGACTCCCATACAATTCAAATGTTTTCAATAATCTCTTGTGAGAGTTATGAAACCACAACAACACAACAAACTCGTTGCTCAAGCATAACACAAGGAATATACATGAAGTGCTTTTGATTCACAACCATCTGGGTAGTGCAATGGTCATAAACACACGCTTCTCGTTTTATGAATTTATATAGGAAGGAGATTTTGTTCCCTCTTAATCAACCCACAGCCAGTTCTATTCACCTACGTCACCTAGCCCCATGGCCGTTACCTTAGTGTCTCCACTACCATTCCATACTCCATTCTTGAGTAGCCACATTACTAGTAACCTTCACTCCACCACTTTGTTCCTTTGCTCGGCTCTGCAATGATTCTGTGGCAACCTCTCTCCCTTCCTTTGTATATCCCTATCTAGATTGTACTCCAAATGTTTTACCTCACACTAGCTACCTCCAAAACTTTCATTATGTTCTCATCCCCACTCACAAACCGTTGATTGGCTTCCGTAAAGCAAGGTGCACTATCACTCTATGTGCCAATACCGTGGGGGACAGTGTACCATGCGCTCGCATAGCATGTACAGTTACTCAGTGACTGGGAAGGTACCGTGGACCAACATTTTAATGTTTTCTTACCATTGTTTATGTTATCTCCAAATAATTCTACCCACCAATGAGAGAGCCAGAACTAATTGTGGTTCGGACAAAAATTGATTAATTTCTGAATTGAACCGGACGTACGGAAACTCTTTCTATGGTGTTACATATGATTCTTGTGAAATCATGGAAAATTCACGTATTTTTTTGCTTCTTATCTCAACAAATTATTCATCCATCAAATGAGCTCAACTTTGCTCCACCCTCTTCACAATCATTATCTGTCTTCCCTCTCCCTTCACAGTATGTCACTTTCTTGCACAACCATCTCAAGCTATATCCTTGTTCTCAGGGCCCTCGATCTCCCTCTTTTTTATCTATCACTCCCAATAGTCTCACTAAATCCATCAGAATCATCATCATCATGACAATTATCATGAATTTATGCGTGTTGTTTCGACCTTATTCCTAATCTGTCATCCTCATCGTTTCTTGCTTCTATTTGCTCATGCACATGGTCTTGTCCCTTTGCCCAATCATCTTGATGAGCTTCTTGTGTATGTTGTTTCACTCATGCGCCATGTTTTTTTCGGCTAATCTCTCGTGACTTGAGCCAATTGTTGAAATTCTTCCCGCTTCCCCTAAGACTAGGTGCCATCTACCTTCCTCATTGAAGCAAAGAAGGACCCATCATCGTAAACTATAGCAGGAAAACTCAGGGAAACTACCTTCTCCTCTATATTTTGCATATATTTCTGCCCTTGTTAGCCATAACCAGTGCCCAAACCATCCCCATGAAGCTCTCAATCATCAGCTATAAGCAACCTGCAGCTCGAAAACTTGGCTCCACGCTTGTCAATGCCCGTCTTAGCAGTGGCATGTGCCCACATTGGCATCCATTATCTCACAGTTCATTGGTGTAGGCCATCCCCTTGCCACACCCTACTCCTCTCAATGTATACACATGTCCACGTACTTCTCAAGAGTGGCCTGTGTACACGTCTTTGGTTATCAACAATGAGCTTCCGCACATGTTTTTGCCTAAATTGACAGCATTCCACGCTAACACAAATCAGCCCTTAGCCATCATCATCAATATTCCATGGTTGCCACCAAACCCTAAGGTCTCAGCCATTGAAACCATTCAATCAATATACTGGAAATTGTCTTGTGTGTCCACCTTTCCCTCATGGAAACAAGGGATTTGTGGTGGTCATGGTACCTCTGTGAGTAACATTGTGGTAGGAATAGCCACCATTGAGAATTAAAAAGATGGGTGAAATAGCTCAGATACCCATAAAATGCAAAGCGTGACTCTCATCCATCCGTGGTTCGGAAGAAAAGCAACCATCTGCCCACCATGCGTTACAAAATCAACCATCCGCCCAGCCTTCACAACAAAATCAACCATCCGCCCACCCCTTTCTTTGTGCCAGATCACAGCATGTGTTTTGGACCTGACGTGGAAAAAAATGCAATGGTGCATCCGTCTGAGACATAGTGAATGCCAAAAACCATGTCATGCATCAATGCTACGTGGTATGTGCCGGGAACATGGCATTTTGTTTAGCGTTTCTGGGTTCTTAAGGTATTTTCCGTGTAACGTTGGCGTATGCATTATTTTATGTACGGCATTGTCATATGCATTTTTTTTGTGCGACATTTTCATATGCGTTTGTTTTGTGCAGCATTGTCATATGCGCTATTTTGTGCATGAGATTGGTATATCAGCTATATAGTTCCAAAAACTGGGTATATGTGTCTTGAACCCTAAAAAAAATTCCTTCACTAGAGCCAATAGTAGCACACAACGTTTTTCTACTACTCCCATTGTTAGCAGCAGTTGCCAGTATGAGAATTGGTAGCAAAATTGTATATTTGTAAGCTCATATCCCCCAAAAACAAAACCCACCCCCTAGCCACCTCTTACTCTTGCTCTCTACCTCACATATGCTACCTCTAGCACTCTGATTTGCAGCTTACTCCTCGTTCTCACTTCATCCGTTTGCATCCATTACACCACCACACCTTAATGCATTGGGCTAATTCTTCTTTCTTATGCATCTATGTTCAGTGCATCTAATTATTCTGATACTCTGGGATTATTTGCGCATGAGCTCCTCTTTGTAGGCACCACTTGGCCACAATGAGAACTGTTAGTGTTGTGACTGGTTTTTTTGTAGTTGCTTTTATATTCCTGATTGCTTCATACTACCACCATTTTGTTGTAGGTAATTCCATCAAGGACAAGTGTTTTTTGCCAATTTCTACCAAAGTAAATAAAACGCTGGTATTTTCCACCTACAAGTAATGCCGACACAGTAAGTATCACTTGAGAATGATTACATGGCCTCACTATTCATGCTATCCCAACCGTTGCATCCTTTACTCCTCAACCTACTATTGGAGAGGTTTGCAAATCCATACGATCTGGGGTCATCTGTGAAACGATTTGCCTTGCAAAACCCATGGCCCAGCTTTCAAAGTTAAGTTCTAGGTCATCACGTTCCACATGAACCTATGAGATCCCCTCCAAACCTGTAGAATTGATATTTTTATGACTATTTCAAATCCTTGATAACACCTACCATGACATTACTCGTCAAAATTCACTATTTGTAATACCCTCACTTGTGACATAACGAGTCGTATGGATATGATATGGCCTAGCATAAACATTTCTGTCCAAACTGGAGCCTTGCCTTCTACTCGTACCCTATGTTGTCTCTCAATATCAAAGATGTTTTCTGTCACTTCCTATAATCTGTGTCTTTTAGTTGACACATGTGACATAGACACAAAACATGGCCCATTTTTTTTCAGGTCAATTAAAGTCATCGGTCATTTAGATTGACAGTGTCAATATCCATTTAATTGGTGTTTTTGACGAATATGAACTTTCCTCTCCGTGATAAAATTCATGGCTTTGGTCTCACCAGTTATTGGATGCCTGAACTCATGTATTGCTGATAGTTGTGGCAATGCAATAAGCTCTTATGATCATTCATGGAGTTTCATCGTGGTAGGGAAAAACACAACAGATGGTGTAATTAAGGCAAAACACAATTTTTTGGGATAGATGTCACCGCCAATCATCATTTTGTGGAAACGTTTTGTGTATTCGTCCACATTTGATTGAATTCAAACACGTGAAATTCTGGGATGCATAAATTCATTGTAGTCCTCTAGTTGAGTCACCAGATCAAACCAAGTCAAATTGATCCCTACAGAGTTCAATCATGTGTGATCAAAGGTGTGAGAGTGGTTATATGAGTCATCTGTCCGACATTGCTGATCTCTCGGATGCCCTTTAGATTGTACTACCAACATGATGTCATGACTCATAAAAGTGAGGCTTCCAGGTGCCTTTCTTGTTTTTGTCGACCTAGCAGTAGTCAAGCACACCTTCGAACCTGTCAGCCACATCCACACCGTCGGTCCCTTTGGATAAACTAGGTCAAGTGGTTGAAGGGTACCTTATGACATCATGCCAATGGGGAATTAATGTAGGCGAGGGATTCACCAAGCTAGCTAAATCCATTAGTGTGAATGGTCCCACACAATTTGTTGTGCAGTCTGTCAAAACACCTGAATTGGCTGCCTGGTGAGTGTTGTGCACTGCTTGTTATTACACCTCCATTACTGGAATCTTTGCCGGTTTATCACTCCTTGTTGTCTGGTGATCTTGCTCCTTTACCTTCCCCTTCACAAAGACTGGTCTTAGATGGAAAAAATCTGTAGAAAGCCTGTATGAGGTTACTCCAAAGGAGTGAAGTTCTCTGATGCTCCTTTTGTAACACTATGCATTAATGGCATTTTTCTAAGCATAATGTGCATAGTGAATGGGTAAAATTGGTGCAACAAAAGAGGGTTAGGAAGATTATGAAACATGTCATGAAGAGTCATTGTACTTGGAAGACAAGTTTCAGATTCCCAAGCACATATATACAAGTGCTGAAACAAGTATGAAGCATGTTTGGGGTCTTGGAGGCTTGTGGTAAGAAACACATGTCATTTTGCATCATGTGTGGCTGCTTGAATACAACTCAGTGATGAGGCTGGGATTATGCGAATATCAATTAAGGCATTTAAAAAAGATGTAGATACTAATCAGCCATAAAAAAAAGTAAAGCATGACCCTTATCTGCTAGGTATTGGCCACAAATTAACTCATCTACCATGTCATATTTTGATGCTTGATGCTTGACTCTGGCGTGTGTGGCCAATTGAGCAAAAAAGCAGAAGCATGGGACATTGATTTCTTACAAGAATCACGCTCTTTTTATGCATAAATGCCCTGTTAGGATTACGGTTTTCTCTGTTTTGCATGGGCGGAGCTTGCACAAAAAAAACATAAAGCCCTATTAGGGGGTTTAAGAGTCAGAAGAAAAAAGGGGTTGCACAATCACAATATATTAAGAATTCTCTTTTTAAAATTTCTCGTGCAACAAGACAATGCCAAACTTTTACGTGCAGATTTCATTCAAGCCAAACCAAAAGTTTACATTAACCATTTTTTGGATTCTCTTATTCTTCCTGTAGGACCCTACGATAGTGTGGCCCCGTATGATCCCCTACAACATGTTGAAGTAGTTGATGTTCCTTGTGGTGCTAGGAAGTAGGGAACCAGGGCATTTAGTGTCCTTGCCCCAGTTAGGAGATTTGCTCTAAAACATAGTGCCCATTAAGTCAACGGCTATGAGCCGTTGCGATGACCGTTTGTGAGCACCAAGCCAAGTGCGATGATGCTTGGGCAGAGACTACATGTACATATACTCCAATCCTTGTATCTTGTATTACTTCTTGATCTAACTTCTTCTACATGTGTCTTTCTCATCATGGCATCAAGCCACCGACCTGGACCTTAACGTCCCACGTGAACTTCGCTTCCGCCCTCAACAAGTCGCTGCCATCCTTCTCATCCCCGGCGTCACCCGTTGCTTCTCCCCTTTCCGCCTGCTTGCCGAGCGCCGTCGTCGGATCACTCCCCCGAGGCGCGTTGGAGCTTTGCCCCTCTCGCTCGTCTCCCCCTTTGCCGGTTTGGCTCTCTCGGAGTACGTCTTCCCCTTCGCGCGTGCGTCGCCGACATCGTTGACGCGGGGCGCCCGTTGGCGCGCGGCGCCCGCTGGCGGACGGTGCCCCCCGTTGGCTCGCGGCGGCCATTGGCGACGCCGTCGTTGGCGGGCGGCGTCCGTCGGCGCGCGGCGCCCCCGTTGGCGTGTGGCACCCGTTGGCACGCGGCGCCCTTTGGCGCACGGCGCCTGCCCCCCCCCTCCCCCCCCGTACCCTCCACCCCCTCCGGCGCGTCCCGGGGTCTCGGGTGAGCCCACACCTCTCCCCTCTCCTTCCTTCCCCCGACCCTCGTCCTCGTCTCTCCTGCCCCGCCCCCGCTCGCCTCCCATACTCCTCCCTCCCCTCT
>SZWC01003873.1:25441-62620 GCA_023375785.1 Penium margaritaceum | reverse complement strand
CCCCCCCCCCCCCCTTGATCTCTCTCCTTCTTGCCTCCCCTTGCATCCCAAATATCCTACTCCCAGAATTATTCACAAATTAGTTTGTTTGACCCTGGGGCATAATTATGTTCTTTCTTGTTTGCATGTGTGCAGAAATTCCTTGGGTTATTTCCAAAAACACGTGGAAGAAAATGTTTGGTCCTTGGCTCAAAACTCGGCGGAACTCTTGACTGCCACCGCGAAGCACAAACTACGAGAGGGGAGGAGAGGGTCGGTGGGTGGTTGGGACTTTGACGCTGAATTTTGAGTTTTTGATTTTGGTTGGCGTAGGTAAGAGTTGTGATGACGACGGGAGTCAATCACAAGTTGCTAGGGGGGTTTTGAAAATAATCAGGACCATACAAATTAACCAGAGTCCGGAACTCTGCAAATACTCATTCCCAGTTGTTTGAAATAGCTTAAAAAAGAACCACTTCCAGGATGACCATGCAAGTTACTCTGGAAGTAGGGATAAGATACTACATTCGTGTACTCGCTCTTTTTTTCAACGCATGATTTTTTCCATCGTTCTTTCTGTTTGTTTTTTGTTTCACAGGAAAATCTCATGCATTAATAGCTGAACTATAATAGGCTTTCTATTTTACTATTTTCATATGTTTTTATTTAGGTTTTTTAGCTAATGAACCTATAATTGTCTTCCTTTGCCAGAGAAATAGGCCGTGCTTGCTTAGTTCAATCTTGTTATTGACAGGTCGTTGTCTCCGGTCGGAGAGTGATGGCCGTCATTAGCTGCCGGTATAATGCAGGATAAACTGTCTTCTTGCTAATCCCACTGTCGTCGGATGTTCCAGGAGAGTCTCATCCCGTTGCTACGACCCCCTAGTGCGAGGCACAGTGTATATGGATCAGTGCAATTGATTTTCATGACAGAATACACTTATCACACACTGAGTGTGGAATTATATACAGTTTCAAACCAAATTGGATTGCGATGTTAGTTATCAAGAGGGGTGCTTGGTTTGCAAATGCTAGTACTTACAAGTCGAACAAAAGATTCACCACGAGAATAGCTTTTGGCCTTTCTGGAAAGCATCGGATGTTTCAAGCTAGACAGAAATTGGCTGTTTCAGAGGAACTGTTATTTCACGTACACATGTTGTTCCACACCTTTCAACATAGACAATCTGAATCAGTGAATCAGTCGGGGAAAAAAATTTGATTGAATACAATACGGAACTTGAAATTGAGGTAGTGTGACATGTTTTCACTATTCTCTTTAGAATGAATACGACCTTTTTTGGTGTCCACATTGCTATAAACATCTAATCATCACTCTTTGACTTTCTTTGTTTCTATCACACCAGTGTTCATTGATGAGATAATAGTTTAATCAGGTCACTGCTTGTAAAACTTTATAATGGTTCCCTGAGTAGTCTGCAATTCTATAACTCGTTGAACGGGAATGTCAAAACTTGCTGCAATTAAGCTTGTGGTCTCTTGAAGTTTATGTTGGATTGCAAACGCCATTGCTTTGTTCTCAGAAGTGCACGATTATTACACACGATTCACCAATTTTGGAATATGGCTGTCGCACACTGGGTGCGTGCTAATTGCACATTCGCACGTATTTTCAGCGCACTCGCCATATACACCAGCCCTGTACACTGTACCCATCTCTGGACAACCTTGCTAGGACTGAAGTGAAAGATTAGTTGTGTCACAGAAGGCAACGACAAGCATATCGCAGAAAATGACGGTACACAGTTGTCGGCACGTAGACGGCCGTCACAAAAACATGAGAAGCAGCTCGAAGCAATCGACTAGCTGGTGCCAATGGACAATCCAGATAGCGGGAAAAAAAAAAGAAGTTCATAGGCAATTCCTTTTTTTACTTTTACTACAGTGATAAAAATAGAAGGAATTGCCGGACATATCTACGTCGTAGAGCTTATTCTTGCCTTTGCGGGCTACAAACAGCAGAAAAACCGCACTGCATGCTGCTCAACATTATCTCGATCGGTCTTTCGATACAATTTCTTGTTAAGTTTTATAACCACACAATGATTGGCCCAGAATACAAAACATAAAAAAAATGTTATAAGAACAAAGATATATCATTTTATCTCTAAGTTCCTTTTGAAAAAATAATGCATCAGCCATACAAGACAAAATTCAAGGTGTGATTAGACACATGAGACAAAGAAGCACACTGAGTGCGCTCTTAGTGTACTACTACATGGTGACTAAGCGCACTTGCCACATACACTAACCCTACACACAGCTGTCCCTTCTAAGAAGAGAATTGTTTTGCCAAACGAGACAAAATAGCGTGCTTTTAAAGACATGAGATAAATTAGCACACTGAGTGCTTTCTTAGTGTACTTTTGTATGGTTACTTGGTGCACTGGCCCATACACTAGCCCCACGCACTGGGGTAATTCCCAAGAAGTGTACCATTTAGCCATACAGGAAAAAACACAAGGTGCGCTTGGACACATGCGTTAAATTGGCGCAATGAGTGCGCTCTCAGTGCATTCTTATATGGTGAGTGTTTTCACTCGCCACATACACTAGCCCCACGCACTAAGGTCCTTCCTACAAGAGAATTTTTTGGCCATATAGGACAAAAGGAAGATTTTCTTTGACATACGAGACAAATGAGCGCACTAAGTGCGCTCTCACTGTACTTTTTTGTGGTGCCTGTGCGCACTAGCCACATGCACTAGCCCCACGCACTGGAGTCCTTCCTAAAAATAGATTTTCAGGCCATATAGGACAAAAGTTCACTCTTCTCATACACTATGCTACTCCCTTGTAAGATAGCACACTCAAGGTACATGCTAAAAAACCAGTGTATGAAATGTCTCCAATGAACCACACCTCCAATGAACTGCCACGTGAGCTCCCTTCTTGATGTTCATCGGAGATCAATGAATGAACTTGAACCAATTTGATGTATTTTTTAGTCTAAGTACGGTAACGTGGTTGAGAAGTACATGGAAGCATCGAAACAAAGACAATTTCATCAAGTTACGTGGCAAATCTAATACTAATCCTGACTATCACATGGAAAAATTACCTTCTCTTGGCAGCCAGCAAGCACATTTGCCAGACTTGTCTTTGGATACGTATTAGCTTGTAAGGCACAAACAAAAAACATACACCTCTAAAAAAAACGCATTCCCAAATACTACAGTTTCTGCCAGATTAATGAATAAATACTCATATTTGAAGTGTAAGATTGAGTACCACTATTTTGGACACAGTATATTACACATCAATACACATATATTTTTTCTTATGTCAACCATTGTATGCGATATTGAAATACCCTACTGATCTTGAGTTTTGGCTCTCACTATTTTCCCCATCTCTTTAAGAAGCCAATTTGGTTTATTAAAGTGAACAGTTTCCACCTAAATCATTAATTCTGAATGAAAATTTGCCTGATTAAAATTATTTAATTTTTAATCTTCCACATATTGTCTGACCCATTTGTAAGGAAAAACAAATACTATCCCTATGTTGGCAAACAAGTCCATGCTTTACCCGTATTCTATAAAGCACATGTTGTCATCATACTATACGCATTGTGTAAAAAATAAATGTGGAGAATATCTTGCTCAATAACTATTTACCGGATTCGTAATAAGTGACCAATCACATTGACATGCATTGCTCCCGCTTGACAAGTAACAAGGAAAAAATTCATGTCGATGCTACATGTCATGCGATATTGTCATGTTCTTTTTTGTTATATGGAGAACTCCTCAACCGAGGGAAATATGAAAGGAAAGAAAGAAGTTTGTGTAAAAGTGAAGGGGCGCTGGAGACTCTTTAAGGATTGGAATCGATCCTGCTATGCCTTGCTACAGCGGAATCTAGCAGGTGCCTGAGAAAAAAATGAAACAATAGAACTCCGAACATAGTTCAAGGTTGGTTTGGATATGGTTTAAATGTGGGAGGGGGGATTTGCATGCCGGGGAAAGGCTTTTTCACTCCTTCTCAATTGAGCAATGATGTAGCGGGAGGGCCACTTTGACTCCCCCTTCCCTGTTGGAATTTGGATGGGACAGGGGATAAAATCTGTACCAGATTCTAGACAAGTAGGACTCTAATAGTTTAGTAGATTTTGAAGTAGACAGACGTGCTTCCTACTCCTTTTCTGTCTACTACGCAATGAAAAATTTGATTGCATTGGAATCGATACTCAGTGCAAAAATTTGTTTGTAATACACATGTTGCCCCATTTTTTGCCGCGCTCGTCATTGTTCCGCGATGTCACTTTACTTCCGCGCCTTCCATGTTGTCCTGCGCACATCTCCTCCTTCTGCACACCATATGACTTCATCCCACATTCACCATGACACAATGTCACACTTAATCACTCACAAGTGGTCTTTCCTCCCTTCACATCACCCCTCTGATATGGCAATTCCGCGGAACTCCATCACCCCCTCCCGGAACACCCCTATTACGCGGATTTGGCTTCCCCGTAGTGTCCCTGATATAGCAATTCCGCGGGTACACACATAGCCCACTTCTGCAACCCCTCTTCCGTGGATTTGGCTTCCCTCTAGTGTCACTAACATGGCAATTCCGCGGATACACACATGGCCCACTTTTACAGCCCCCTTTCCGCGGATTTGGCAACCTCTACACCCCTAGAACAGGCCGATTCCGCAGTCCCACCCCTTGGTCACTTTGGCAACCCCCTTATTGCGGATTCCATCACTCCGCTAAAGTATACAACATGGCAAATCCGCGGAACCAGGACAGAGACACAGAAATCACGCGGCGGAGGCCCAATATCCTTCCTTCCGCTTTCTTCAGAGTTGTCCAAGGGCCACCCGTCCACTTCCGCGGTCACTTGGGCACTCTTCCGCGCTCTTCACTTGTGTCAGGCCAGTCTTGTGAGTGGTTCCGCGGAACACCTTTTGTCATCTTCGGAGTCTTCAGATTCACTGGCGGATTCCATGGTGACAGAGTGCTGAGATGAAGGCGAGAGTGAGACAAGGTTGTGAGGCAATAAGCTTGATTAACTCATGTCAACTGAACACAAGTCCACAAGCCCGAATCCAATTCAACACCACACTGATGCAACTAAGCCCATTATATAGTCCGCTACACCCTTCCCCGCCGCGTCGCGGCCCCTTTGCATTCACACCCACTACCACCACTAATTTATTCCCATCCACGAAACAAGTTCCGCCATTGCTTCCTCCTTGCTTGGCGCACCGCCTCCCGCCACTTCTTGGTCTTCGCGCCTTGTGGTTCCCGCCATTCTTGGTCCGGTTGTCTTCCCGCGTCCTGTACAACACTTCCGCACCTTGTGTGATCCTTCCCTTTGTCCGCAACACTTGTGCCTCTTGTTCCGCCCTCACACGTCTCTCCTCTAAATATCAAATCCGCGGATACACATGGAGGCCTCTTTCCGCACCCCTCTTGTCCACACAAGTGACTCCAACTCCATCAGAAATGTGGCAAATCCGCGGGTCAACATTATGGCAACTTTCCGCCTCCTCCGCGGCACTGTAACTCGCCTCTCTGTTGTTACAGGCAAGGAAATTCCGCGGATTAGGCACCCAGCACCATTCCGCGGCACTTCCTCCTCACCTTAGCCACAAAACACTCTCCCAAACATGCCCATTCCGCTCCTGACCATCATGGCACTTTCTTACGCCCTCCGCGCCCCAAAACTTGCTTCGGTAGCATCCCAAACAACCCAAATCCGCGGCTGAACCTTGCACCATGTTTTGAGACCTTCCGCGGACCCCAAAGTCACCCAATTTCCCTTCCCAATATGCCTAATCCGCAGACACACCCCCTGCCCTCGTTTTGCCCCTTCCGCGGAACCCCAAATATGAAGCCATTGTTACTGAACACCCAATTCCGCGGGTCTACCACCAGGCACAATTCCAGCCTTCCCCACACCCAGAAACGGCCCCACACAAGCCCAGAAAGATGCCCATTCCGCCCCTCCACCATGAGGATCAACTGTGACTAAGGCTGCACACGGATCCTATCCGCGGATCTTGAGGTGGATCCGGATCCGTGGGACGGATCCTGGACCTGGATCCGGAACCGGGGTTCCGGATCCATGGATTCGCGGATCCAGGTATTCACGGATCCGGGAACCGGATCCACAGTTCCTGTATACCGGATCCAGCCTGACTTCCGTGGAAAAATTCAATCTCTGCGTAGGGCACGCTCGACTCCTCCGTGAGAGGAGTTGCGCACGTTTAGCACGCACGACTCCTCCCAGGGAGGAGCCTAGCGCTGCACGCTTTTATGGGAGTACTCGCAATCCTGTATTTGGAGGGTTCGCGAGTTCTCCCATAACAGCGTATTGTGCTATTATGGAAGTGGCCATTGAGGGCGGCCCTCATGTGAGGGTCGGTCGCGTGCGTCGGACGTGGACCACCTGAACTTCCCGCCAAAAGTTCTGGTGGTCCATGTCTAACGCACTGTCATGCTCCGTTCAAGTGCGCATGTTAAGCGCGGCACGCAGAAATGACTGTTTGAACTTCAACGAGCTAGTTCCATGTGTCCGTGACAGACTTGAGCAAGACTTCTTGCAATTTTTTCCTCCCCCTCCCCCCTCCCCCCCTCCCCCTAAGGATCCGGTTAGGATCCAAGAATACAAACCGGATCCTGGAACCTGGATCCGGATCCGCGGATCCGGATCTGGATCCGGTATCCGTGGATAGTTGCCTCGGATCCCAGGATCCGTGTGCAGCCTTAACTGTGACTCTCTCCTCTTGCCCAAAGAACACCCCTCACTTGCCTCAACTCCATCGCGGAAGTCCATGACTCGGTCTTCCTCGCGGAAGATTTGCGTGCGCGGCAGATTTCATGTAAACAGTGTTGCCCCACCCTCCTTTTCTCAAGCGAGGTCTCCGAGCTTCTTCTTGCTTCATTGGTGGCCATTTGTTGTTCTCATCTTGTGGCAGCAGTCTCGCGGAAAGGAATGCATCCCTCATTGTGCGGGTCTCGTGCGTCACCTCGCAGCTATTCCGCGGTTCACACACATCCAACGCACAATGGTCCCTACATCCCTTATCTTGCAAGCACTGTTGCTTACAGATCATTCATTCCATGTCACACTTGTGCCGCGGAAAGAAGTTCCTACTACTGTGCGGGTCTCGTGCGTCGCCTCGCAGCTATTCCACGGTACACGCACATCCAACGCACAGTTTCTCCTATGTACGCATTTCCGCAAACACATATGCAACATGGAGGTGATCACAACCAAATGACGAACACGCCGCGGGATGACTTCCTTCCAGGTCTCCTCATCAGATACTCAGGTTGCCCTATGCAAATGAAGGTTCAGCCAAGTGACCAGCTCTGTACTTATTGCTCTGCTGCTGCTTGCCATGCAACTCCGCTCCATTCGGCCTCTCTGCCGCTCTGGAACCCAATGCACCAAGGAGTCAGCTCTGCACCTCGTACTCTGCTGCACTTCCGGTACTCTTCACCATGGAGCTCCATCAGACTGATCTTCCGAAGGCCTGCAGTGTAGTTCCGCTTGTCGAAGAGCAAGGAACTGTCTGCGCTCACCGCACCATAAACAGTGTTACCCCATTTTTTGCCGCGCTCGTCATTGTTCCGCGATGTCACTTTACTTCCGCGCCTTCCATGTTGTCCTGCGCACATCTCCTCCTTCCGCACACCATATGACTTCATCCCACATTCACCATGACACAATGTCACACTTAATCACTCACAAGTGGTCTTTCCTCCCTTCACATCACCCCTCTGATATGGCAATTCCGCGGATTAGGCACCCAGCACCATTCCGCGGCACTTCCTCCTCACCTCAGCCACAAAACACTCTCCCAAACATGCCCATTCCGCTCCTGACCATCATGGCACTTTCTTACGCCCTCCGCGTCCCCAAAACTTGCTCCAGTAGCATCCCAAACAACCCAAATCCGCGGCTGAACCTTGCACCATGTTTTGAGGCCTTCCGCGGACCCCAAAGTCACCCAATTTCCCTTCCCAATATGCCTAATCCGCAGACACATCCCCTGCCCTCGTTTTGCCCCTTCCGCAGAACCCCAAATATGAAGCCATTGTTACTGAACACCCAATTCCGCGGGTCTACCACCAGGCACAATTCAGCCTTCCCCACACCCAGAAACGGCCCCACACAAGCCCAGAAAGATGCCCATTCCGCCCCTCCACCATGAGGATCAACTGTGACTCTCTCCTCTTGCCCAAAGAACACCCCTCACTCGCCTCAACTCCATCGCGGAAGTCCATGACTCGGTCTCCCTCGCGGAAGATTTGCGTGCGCGGCAGATTTCATGTAAACAACACACTCAAAGANCTTCCGCGGAACCCCAAATATGAAGCCATTGTTACTGAACACCCAATTCCGCGGGTCTACCACCAGGCACAATTCAGCCTTCCCCACACCCAGAAACGGCCCCACACAAGCCCAGAAAGATGCCCATTCCGCCCCTCCACCATGAGGATCAACTGTGACTCTCTCCTCTTGCCCAAAGAACACCCCTCACTCGCCTCAACTCCATCGCGGAAGTCCATGACTCGGTCTCCCTCGCGGAAGATTTGCGTGCGCGGCAGATTTCATGTAAACAACACACTCAAAGATGAACAATGACTGTAATGAAATTCACTAGATAATTCCCTTAACCAACTTTTGTACTTCACCATTGGATAAGCTCAGGCCTTAGATTTGGCTCTCCGTCTTCCGCTTCACTGTGTTGACATAGACAGGCCCTCTTTACATGATGTGGAGTAGCTACTTCAGGTGACTCCTAAGGTAGAATCTGAACTTGAATGCAGAACAATTCCAAGCATTGATGTGTGGCTTGACATAGATAAAGTAGTTATTATGGAGCTGATATAAGTGGGCTTCTTATGTATTCTGTGTCTCAAGCTTGGCGATGTAAGAGAATGGATTAGTATCCATTTATTGATGAAGGGGTATACCTCTTTGTCAAGAGGTATAGTTGAAGATGGATTTCTACTGAAGCTCTTGATGTAGCGAAGAGGGCCTTGAGAAGGTAAACGTACCCATTGGAAGGGGTCTAGGTGATGGGTACAAAGTAACCACCTAGGAGGGTATTGCCTTGTCTAAAGGCTTGAACACAGAGGTTTGAAGGTGTGAAATGCTACTGGAAAGGCTTCTCCAGACTTGGCCAAATGTCCGAAGGAATTAACCCGTGAACCGTAAATTGAGGGACGAATTTCCCAAACTCACGCTTGATCAATGAATGCTGAATCCCTTGTTAATGAGGAAGAATAAGAAGATATGAAACTATTTTGATGTAATGCACGTTGATGCCAAGCCAAGGATAATGTTGATGAAGTTTGATGAGATCCCTTTATGACAAGATGATGTATTTCACATAAAAGGTGCTGATAAAACAAATCAGACAGTTCTTATGTAACCAAAATCAGAGTTTAAACTAGTAAGAAGCATACGGTTGAATTTTGGGCTCCGTTCATGTCTCGTAAACAATTTTGCCCATTGCAATCCTTGAAAAGTAAAACCGAAGCAGACACTTATTCTTTGTGAACAGCGGGATGCATGCCCTTTTCTGGCGCATGAAAATCACTTGTGGCTGCGCGAACTCCGAACCGGGCACATGGATCGCCATGGGCCACGCCAATTTGATCATTAAGATCAGGCATGACCCCATGGACTCGCACGTCCATGGGACTGGTTGAAATGTCCAAAAGGGCATGTCGACTATCAAGCCTTCGCGTGAGGCTTTCTTGAGCCTTGTGAAATGGCTCGCTCAGCCTACTGCGGCTCTGAAATGGGTCGCGATTCTCAAACGACCCTTTGGGCTCAAAACATGTTGTTTCGAGTTCTGGAAACGGACATAGTGTTTTTCCTTTAAGCTCCAGGAGTCTAGACTGTTTTGGGTGTGACTGAATGTTGACTCCGGCCGTGTAGGAGCTACGAGACTGATCATACCTACACAATCCACCACTGAAGTGTGTGGGAAACACCACCAAGAACATCAAGGTGTTTTCATGGACCGAGTGAGTTTTGTGGTTGGATTTTAGTGATAAAACCCTTGAGAGGCATGACCTGGAAGAGGGTAATGACTACAAATCCAATATAAAGGTACTCATAAGAGAGTTGAAGTGAACCCCTGGCTTTTAAATTGGATTTTGAACTTTGTACAGCTGACAAGGTCGATGTCGCTGCATCCCAACGTTTTTGTTGAGTTTCAAACACCGTTGTAGAAGGGTCTTAAAATGGCTTGAAGTTGAGTTTGATGAGGTTGATCTTGAACTGTTCCACTTACGACATCTTCTCCGGAGTCAAGGATGGTCAAGTTTTTGAGATTTGATGTAGCTTCAAATCGCAATCCTTGTCGCGTGAGTTGAGTCATGGTTAATAAATTTGGCTCCAGTCCTGGGACATAAAGGACATTAAAAACATTTATGGCATGGTGGGTGTGGGTGGCTTTGATATCTCTAGTACGTTGAACCAGTAATTTTTTCTTGTTGCTGAGGTAGAAAAAATCTGTTGTTGCCAATGGCTTAAGATTGTGGAAGCAGCTGATCTCGAACGTCATGCGTTGCGTTACACTGCTATCAAGGTACCACACATTGGTAATTCCTTTAAGGTTGTCATTGCTGATAGAGGAAGTCTGAAGGTTGAAAACTGGAAGCGTTGAGCTGAAGAAGATGTCTCCGTAGGTTGTTCTAGAATGATCTTCTCCATGTTATCATCGTTTGGAAATCAGATTCGACCATTAAGGACTACGAAAATAATTCAAAACTAAAAAATCTCGTCTAATTCATAGATTTTATAATTCGCAAGTTTATATTCGTTGAAATCCAAGAGCAGTAGGGTATCTCATTTGTTCTTTGAGAAACTTAAAGCAGATCTCTGCCGTATGACCCGTCTTGTTACAAAAAGTACATATGGATGCTGATTTCCTTGGATTTTTTTGTTTGCACTGCTATATGAAGTTTAATGTTGCATGCATTGTCTTAAATTCATTGAAACAAAGTCAAGATCACCCATTCTTACCACATATGCCATTTATAGCACCGGTGTTTCTTGTCAAGCTCTTGATCTCGTCGTTCATTTAAGAGCACAATACACATAAATTCCTTAGTAAGTCTGCTTGCTGGCTGGTAGCGTATGATACGCTAAACCTCTCTCCATTCTTTGACCAATCCCTTGAGTAAATAGGTGATGAAGGGAGGTACTGAAACAGAAACATCCATAAGAGTGAGCTGGTCTTGCAAGTCTTTTACTTTGTTGATGTAATCCTCCATGTACTTGAAGTTTTCAAAAGAAATGTTTGAGAGCTTGGTTACAAGGTATCCTTTGTTGGTCGAGCCTGTTGGTTGATACGTACGAATTAAGTAACACCATGCTTAATGTGCAGTATAAGAATGGTCGTTATACATGCGTAGAGAAAGTTGAATTCTTGGTACCACACACCGTGTCAGAGTAGTGAATGCTACAAATTGATAGTCACCGTCTGGATTAGTGACCAGATCAGGTTTCTGAACTGAACCAATAAAGAAGCTCCATGATATGTTAATTTTTGCAAAAGCTTTATATTTGAGAAGCCAATGCAAGACGTTGGTGCTATCAAACTTCCCTTTTTACTCTGTTTTAACCATTGTTGATACGGGAGAAACCACGTAGTTGGATTGATCAAATTGTAAATTTGGGGTTTGCTGTAGGAGTGAGTCCCCTGTTGGAGTGAGTTCTGAAGAGAGTTCCATAGAAGGGACATAATCAACAAGAATAGGATGCATCACGTAGTACGTTGGTGAAATATTGGATGCCTGGTTTCTGAAGATTCGTGCACATGTTGAATTTGTGCCAAAGATGGCAAGAAAGGTACTTGAATGTTTGTTGCAGCTGCCTTTACATGAGCATAAGTTGATTCATGAAGAGCGTGGGTAGTAGCTTAGTTTGTAAGGCACTCTGTTCTGCTTCAGTACTTCTCCGTGAAGATTCTTGCACATTTCTTGCTGATTCCATGGCTTGCTCCTTCTCAAAAGAAAGTACCCAATATTGATTCTCTATGGCATTGACGAGAGCCTAAATTTGAGCTCTGTCAGCTTGTGTTGCCTGCATTTAAGCTTGAAGAGCGATTATCTGTACTTGCATGCTTGTTAGAGCCATGTTTGACTGCAAAAGCTGTGGAAAGCCAGCAAATACAACTAAAGGATCCGGTCGATTGTCTAGGTTTGTATGTGCCTTAAGTTCTGCTCGAATTTTAGCCTTTTGATCCATTTTGGGATGTGATATGATGCAATTCAACTACTTGTTGTTTTTGTTGTTGTTGTTGTTGCAAATACAAGGGGGTCCAAGGGATTATCCTTCGATCTATAATCGTAGTTGGAAGAGTTTCACATAGATTTGAATACCTCTATCTTTAATCAGGATGTTCCATTTGTTCTATGAGATCATGTTGGAATTTGGTTGGGCAAGGAGATGAATCCTGCACCAGATTTGAGACAAGCAGGATTCTACTAGTCTAGTGGATTTTGAGGTAGACAGATGTGCTTCCAAATCCGTGTTTACATACTGTGCAGTGGAAGATTTGATTGAACTTGGATTCATTGGATTTTATGCTCGATGCAAAAATCTTGTAGCTTGTAATTCACACTCAAAGATGAACAAAGACTGTAGAAAACTGCACTTGATGGCACCCTTTACCAACTTTTGTACTTCACCATAGGATAATATCTGGCCTTATCTCTGGCTCTCCATCTTTGGTTTCACTATGTTGGCATAGACATGCCCTCTTTGCATTAAGTGGAATAGCTACTTAAGCTAACTCCTGAGGTAGAAGCTGAACTTGAGTGCGGAATAACTCCAAGTGTTAGAGCGTGGTTTGATGTAGATCAAGTAATAGTTGTTGAGCTCATAAATTGAACTTCTTAAATTTTCTGTTGTTTTGAGTCTGGTGATGTAAGCAAATGGATTAGTATCCATTTTCTGATGAAGGGATGCACCTCTTCGTGAAGAGCTAAACTTGAAGATGGATTTCTGATGTAGCTCTTTATTGATGTAGAAAAGAGGATCTTGAGAAGGTAACAGTGCACCTTGGAAGGGATATAGGTAATGGGTGCAAAGTAACCACCCAGGAGGATATTGTCTTGTCTAAAGGCTTGAATATGGATTTTAAAGATGCAAAATGATGCCGGAAAGGCTTCTCCAGACTTGGCCAGATTTCTGAAGGAATTGACCCGTAAACCGTAAATTTTGCGACCAGTTTCTAACACTCCCCTCCTCGCAAAAGCAAGCAGTGGTTGACAACCACCCTTAGCCACATTGAGGGCTTGCTAGTGGCCAGTCCCTTGCTTGCCATCTGCCAGCTAGTAGCCGGCTGGCTAAACAGCTGGCGGCTGGTCGGATGACCGGCCGGCCATCCAGCAAGCCACTTTCTGGCCGCCGATTAAGCTGGCTACTTGATTAGCAAACAAGAGGCCACGGGGCCTCAAGGGTCGATGCCAGTGATCTTAAGATATTGATCTTGACCTCTTCCTCCCCTTCTCCCCTCATAAGGTCAGCACAATGAGGGGTGATGGCTAGCAAGTGAGAGCATGAGAGAGAGAGAGAGAGAGAGAGAGAGAGAGAGAGAGAGAGAGAGAGGGAGACGGAGAGAGCAAGAGAGAGAGAGAGAGAGAGAGAGATAGAGAGAGAGAGAGAGAGAGAGAGAGAGAGAGAGAGAGAGAGAGAGAGAAATTGCGGGCACACAATCTTCTAGCATGTCTTGCCTGCAAAGATTTCACATCATTGCGCCAAAAACAAAACCATTTTTTTTTCAATGCAAACCTTGAATTTTGTAAATGGAAAACTTATGCAAAATCATAGTTTTGGAGTAGTACTTCCCTTGCTAGAGATTTAAAATGAGGGAACAGGGTACCAAAAAAATGGGCCTTTGGATATTAAAGTTATTTGAGTCTCCCTACACAGGATGTTGATGGCAACTGTCCCCAAAGTGTCGCAAAGGGGAGAATTTCCCCTGGAAGCTCTAGATGCCATTTTGCAACTTTTGACAATGCCTTTTGTGTAGGATTTTGAGTCTTTGTTGCTACGTTGGTTCTTAAAAAAAGAAAAAATCTTCCAAATGAACACGCAATGGTTTTGGAAGAATTAACAAAATTAAAATGCAACTAATAGTTATATAAATAACCGACATGCCAGAAGTCGATACGGGCTTAATGATCAAACATTTGAGTGCAATGAATTGCATTTCAGAAATCTCTCAACAAGCCTTTTCCATTTTTTCCAACTTTCATCTGCAACCCTCTTTACCCTGGATGCTACGTGGATGTTTTGGTGTGGATGAAGGCACGAGGCCTGCGCAAGAATGAAGGGCTCCGTGGTTTAATAGGACTCCCTAGAAGAAATGAGGTCCTTCTTTGAAATTTTTTTTAGGCCTTTCCACTACCATGGCACAAGGGAGGTATCTCCAAGATGCACAAGGGGGTGAAGTTCTACGACGAGAAGACCAAACCATGAAGTAAGAGGACACACAAGCAATTCAAGAGAAGAAGGAAAAAAAGAGGCAAATGTTGTGTTCGCCAGAAGGGATTTTTTCTCTCTTGTGATATTCCCCTTCACTTTGATTTCGTGAGTAAATTTTTTGCTATCTCTTGATATTTCCTATTTGGACTTCAAACCAATATTATGCTGTTAGTCATGACTAGAATATTTTTTTTAGAAAACCACATTATTTTGCTGGCCATGGTGGTTTATAAATTATAAACCACGTGCTTGTGCCAACTGTGGCAACCTAGGAAACCTAGGAATGCTACTACGTGGTTGTGTTGTCCACGATGGTGAAGATAATGGATTTGACTTTTATAATGTGGCCTCAGCGTATGCAAGACCAAAGACACTACAAAACAGACATGGTGCCAAGGCCGCTGTGATGGATTTCCCCTGTCTTTATGGCATACTCGTAGCTTTGTCCAAGTTTTGGGGACAATTGGACCTTTCTCAGCTTTGCGGACATTCAGCTCGCGGTCACGCTCAACTCCGCTCGACCACGGCTATAAGGAACATGGAAGAGCAAGCGAGCGACAACATGAGGAGCACGCCGTCACCAAGGGGGTATTGTGCATGCAACCTCATGCATGCGTTCTGAACACGCCATGCGAGGGTGGCTTGCACCCTCTTGGTGAGTAGGGTAATGGATACGCTATTCGCCGAGGGGAGCACAATGATGGAACGCCCGACTATGGGCGAATTCAACGGCTATAGTTGACCCAGTGACTGTGACCATACGACGATTGCAGTACCACTGGTGGTGTACACAACAGGACGACTGGACCCACCACTGAGAGGCGTCAAGCGAATGCGGCGGTCTGTCAAAGATGCGCGCGTCCATCACGTGAGAGTACAAGGCTGAAGACGGACCGTTGGCCTGGAGTGATCGACGGCCAAGGAATCTTCCACTATCCATTAGGTACAAGTAGGGCACCAGGGACAAGTGCAAGTAGGACACTGGATTCAGGTGCAAGTAGCTTCTTATAGCAAGCTAGGAGAGCATTAGGCTAGGGCCAGGATGAGCCAGAAGAACAGTATGAATATCTTGTACTCTTTCATCGTAATTATGTTGTGTTTTTCCAGCTCTGGCTTTGATACATCTCCAAGTATATCTTTCCGCTATGACTATGCTCTCCACACACCAAGGCCTAATCTCCAGAGAGAACACACTCTCATATCTGGTATCAGAGCTAGAGCCACGCGTTGGGCAAATGCACTGTCGGGGCTCTTCAAACTACAAGGAGCTTAAGATACAGACTACGACAGAAAAACGTGGAGGCTGAACAAGAGAGAGATTACAAGACCAGAATTCAAAGCCAACGCACGAGCCAACCTCAGGAAAAAATTCCATATCTCTAGAGTGTCCACACGACCTACCGTGCCCGGGCGGGACACGATGGGCGACTCCCATATGCTTCGATGCAGATGAACTTCATCTCGGACTGCCAAAGTTCTGTTTTCAAATTTGTAATCTTTACTGAAACACTGCCACGTTGTTTTAAGGGCCTTTAAGGACCAAGGGTCATACAACGGTCATGGAGCACGCACTACAACACATTGTAGAGTAGCTAGGAGCTCTGATGCTTGAAAACTAGTGGATCCAATGACATATGACCAACATATAAGATGGAGGAGACATTGGATAGGTTTGGGCGGCCCGGTCAAGGAGTCCGCCAAGACCTATGCCAAAGAAACTGGAACCATCCAATCCCTTAGTAAAGGGTACGAGCGTTTGGACCTGGCTGTTCACCATGAACAACTACTTTGGGGCTCCGGGTCACCCTCTAGAGGACGATGCTATGTGTGTGTCATTTACGATGAACCTCTTATGTGGAGCAATATTGGAGTGATGGAGGTTGCTGAATCTGCTGTCCACTCAGGGTGGAGGTGGGAACGCAGTTGTGCAACATGGCATACTCTGGCAGCCAGGCACGGGGCAATTTGAAGCACCCATGTCGACGACATGGGAGCAGTTTGAGCAAGCTACCAGAGATCAATTAGATCTCCTGAACACCTCCATGGTTGTATGTAACAAGCTAAAGCAGCTGTAAATGACCAGCTTAGTCCAATAGTATAAGCATCATTTTTTGGCGTTGTGCTCGGAGATTGATGACATGAGCGTGCCAGAGATGGCAAACAAGTACCATGTCGGCTTGAAGGCGGAGATTCATCATACGCTTACACTAAGTGAAATCACAGAGTTTCAATTGATGATGGCCACTACTGAGCACGTTGGTGCACTACGCTACCATCAAGGACAATTTTGTGAGAAGTAAAATAGTTTCTAATGTCAAGCCCAGCGCCAACAAGCTGACCTTATGGAGATCGACATAGTGCGAGGGGGCCAGTAGCAAAGTAAGCCGTGTGGTGGGAATTGTAAATCTGTGAAAAGCCTAGGTGCCACAAGGATTGGAAGAAGAAGTACCAATGAAACGAAAACTAGTAGTGGATAGTACGGGGCACCAAACTTGCCGGTAGATGAAAACCTTACACGATTGCGGTGCGTCACCTCGTTCTTCAACGAAAATCTTGTAGAAAGACTGAGGCTTGCACGGCTACCTGGGAAGCCAAATAAGACAAAGTTGGTGCAAGGGGAGCTGGAGGGTGGGTTATCTCTGAAACCTTCAAGGGTTTGTCTAGGCCACCTGTCGTGCAATGTGAACTTTCGCACATGCCTGGTTGATGCCTTTGACATCATCTTGGGACTTGACTGGCTGCACAGGTAGAATCCTTGTGTGGATTGTGTGCACAACCAGCTGAAGGTGAAGAAAGGCAAAGAGCAGATAGTTTTGCTGTTTTGGACTGAGAAGATTGAATCCAAGGCAGGCAATGTGCCACAGTTGAGTTACGTGCAACTGAAACATTGTTAGCACAAGGAGGACCAAGTGTACCTCGTGTGGGTACGGTAGAAGGAAGAAGCTAAATGGTTGGAAGTAAAGAAGTAGAGGCAAAGTAACAAGAGTGAGAGCAGCAGAAAGCACCAGCAGTAGAGCTGTCCGAAGGCATTAAAGGAGTGTTATACAGCTATGCTGACGCGTTTCCTGCTGAGCTGCCAAAGGGTTGACCAACAAAGCGGGACATTGACTACAAGATTGAGCTTGTTTTGGGAGAATCTCCAATGGCACGTTCTGTGTTTTACATGGAGGACAGTGAGCTCAGTGAGCTAAAAAAGAAGGCAGAGGAGCTGACGGAGCAGGGTGTTATCAGGCCGTCGGTGTCGTCGTATGTTGCATTGTTCCTCATTTTGAAGAAAAAGACAGGAAAGCTGTGAATGTACCATACATTGAATAACGTAACGATCAAGAACGGGTACCCACTGCCAAGGATTGAAGAGTTGTTTAACCAATTGAGGAAAGCACAATATTGTAACAAGATTGACTTGCGCTGAAGCTACCATTTGATCCGTATTGCAACGTAGGATGTGGAGAAGACGGTTTTTGGTATGGCCATTTTGACTACCTAGTGATGTCATTTGGGTTGACTAATGCTCCTATAACATTCATCAGTCTCATGAATATGATCTTCCATCATCTCTTGGACTAGTTTGTGGTGGTTTTTCTCGACAAAATCCTCATCCACTCCTGAACTCTTGAAGAGCATCAGCAACACCTTTGGTAGGTATTGAACATTCTCTGAAGAGAGAAGTTGCTTGCAAAACTCTCCAAGAGTGAGTTTGAGGAAAGGGAGATAGAGTTCCTTGGACACATTGTGAGCGGTAAGGGTCTCCATATGGATCCAAAGAAAGTGGAAGTAGTGAAGCATTGGCCTGTACCAAAGTGCGTGTGTGACATCTAGGTCTTCCTCAGATTTGTCAACTACTACTAGAAGTTAATATTGGGACACGCAAAAAGGGTACGCTGTTGATCTAGCTACTGATGAAGGATCACCAGTGGGAAAGGGACAAGAAGAGCATATGAGCTTTGAGGAGCTCAATTCTGTAATTTTTGATGCTCTAGTCGTTGTGCATCTTGATTCATCCAAGGAGTTCACCATGGTAACGGATGCAAGCGACTATGCCTCTGGGGCAACACTGACGCAAAATAACGGAGAGGAGCCACAACAGATTGCGTAAGTGTCTCATAAACTACAAGGTGCGGAGCTGAACTACGCAATCCATAAGGAGATGTTGGTTGTGATCCATACTTTCAAGCACTAGAGGATACCACCACGAGTTACAACATTGTGTGGTCTTCACAGATTAATAATCCTGAAGTACCCGAAGACGCAACTTAACCTCGGTCATCGAAAGAATCACCGGATGGAGTTTTTGGAAGGAAGTTTTCACTACAAGATCCAGTACAAGCCTCGAAATGTAAATCTTGCAGATCCTCTATTGAGGGGGCCAGACTTCAACCTCAATTCCATCGTAGTGTTTAAGGAATTTCAAGTCATGCATAGCCTTTTCAAGCACGGTTATGGCGTGTTTGGAAAGTTCACGAGGAATTCACTGAAAGAAGCAACATACAATGGAATGAATTGACAAAGGGGGCGTGAGTAGAGGATTTTCATACTAGACTATGCACCCTTGAAACAGTTCCTACTAGAGAAGGCACATGATACCTAGTACTCGGGTCACTTTAGCTTCGACAAGACGCTGAAAGGCTTAGCACGCCAATATTGGTGGTCGTGAATGGCAACTAATTACAAGAGGTTTCTGAACAGTTGTGATGTGTGCCAACATATCAAGACACGGAGGACAAAGCCACCAGGGAAGCTACAATTATTGCTTGTTTCAGGACGGCCATGGACAGACTTCTTGCTTGACTTCATCGGCAGGTTGCCTGTGACAAAACAGGGCAACAACACAGTGTTGGTGGTGGTGGATCCATTCTCCAAGATGGCACATTTTATTGCATGTCCTTAGAGCATCACTGCTGTTGGAATAGCTCAACTCCTCCTTAATCATGTCGTCAAGCTGCATGGAGTGCCCCATTTGGTGGTCTCAGATCACGATCCATGCTTTACGTCGCAGTTATGGAGAGATCTCATGGTGAAGCTGGGCAGGAGGGTGCAGCTGACCATAGCATACCATCCACAGAGCGATGGACAGGCAAAGTGACGAACTAGACATTAGAGCAGCTGTTGTGGAGCATGGTCCCACCAGATTGAGAGGGTTGGGAGGAAAAACGCAGAGTTGCAGATTCCACCTAGAACTCAACAGTTTCAGCATCAACAAGGAAGTCACCCTTCAGGGTGGTTTACGGCCACCAGCCACATAGTCCAGCTGCCCTTGCTACAACATGTCTTCTGGCTGTGCATCAGATTGCTGATGGGTTTGCCACCGCATGGGACATGGTACGACAATGGCTGTTGAAGGTACAAAAGTAGCAAAATTAGTAGGCTGATAAGCATCGATTTACAAAGTAGTTCCAAGTGGGCGATCATGTGATATTGGACTCTGTTAACCTTGTAGCTCATGGGAGTTGGTAGCCTGAAGCTCAAGCTGCGATGGATGGGTCCGTTCAGCATTTTTGAGAAGCGGTCGGCTGTGTCGTACAAGCTGGTGCCACCAGCTCGCTACACCATCCATCCGGTGTTCCGGGTCTCCTTGCTTCATGTCTATCAAGACCCCAACACATTCTTTGAAGGTCATGGGACTGCTCCATATCCTACTTTCCAGGCTCAAGGAAGTGAGGAGTTTGAGGTGGAGAAGATTTTGACAGACCGCCAGAGGCAACGTTGGCGTGAGTTTTTGGTACAGTGGAAGGGGTACCCCACGGAGCACAACTTTAGGAACCAGAAGCCAACTGCAATCTTGGAGGTACCAACATTGTTCTCCAAGAGTATCTCTGGTATGCCGGGACGTCGCACCTCCAGCAAGAGGGGAGAATGTAATGAGGTGCCCCTATGATTTGGCATAATCTAGGATTTGTCCAAGTTTTTGGAACAATTCGACCTTTTTTCTGCTTTGTGGAAATCTAGTTCACAGTCGTGCTGAACTCCGCTTAACCGCGACTGCAAGGAGAGAGGAGGAGTGAGCGGGCGACAACGTGAGGAACATGCCGTTGCCAAGGGGGTGTTTTTCACACGAACCCGTGCGTACATTTTGAACATGCCACGCGAGGGTGGCTTGCACCCTCTCATTGAGTAGCGTAATGGGTACACTACCCCTTGAGGAACATCCGACTATGGACGCGGTCAACGGCTTCAATAAAACTGGTGACTCCGACTGTGCGACGGTCGAAGTACCACCAGTGGCATGCATAATAGGACTACCGTACCCACTGCCGAGAGGCATCAAGCGAATGCGGCGGCCCGTCAAAGATGCACAAGAACACACATAGATGGAGACAGAGCATCCATCTTGAGTGCTTGAAAGCCAAGGACTTCTCGCACTATCCATTAGGTGCAAGTAGCAAACCAGGAACAAGTGCAAGTAGGCCACCGAATTCAGGTGCAAGTAGCTTGTTGTAACAAGCTAGGAGAGCAGTAGGCTAGGCCCAGGACTAGCCGGCCAAACAGTAAAAATATCTTGTATTGTTTTTGTTGTAATAGCCCTGTGATTTCCCAGCCCTGGCTTTGAGACAATTCCAAGTGTATCTTTTCGCTACGACTGTGCTCTCTACGTACCAAGGCCTAATCTCTAGAGAGCACACACTCTCACCGCCGCGGTTGGACAATAAGTCCATGCATTGGTCACCAAGGGTGGTGATAGACAACAGGCTGAATTCCAGATCAAGCATGTAGGGAACATCTGGCAAGAAAAGATCAATGCCTGGCCCAGTGAACCAAATAACCGAGACTCAATGGACAGGGAGAAGCTGACCAGAGCCGGTGCGGGCAATGCCGATGGGGTCCACTGGACTGGGGAACATGGAGGAGGAATAAGAGGATGTCATGTCATGTGTGGAACCTAAATCAATGATCCAAAAACCATGTAAGACACAAGCAGAAGGTAGCACAAGACAGGTGAACATGCCCAAGTGTGAGACAAAGAGTGAGAAACGACTTGGTAGTGTGTAAGAATTCCAATCCTCTATCCACAGAGACGTATCAAGCACTCAAAATTGGGCTCCCGCAGAGGACGCTCCACAAAGGGCTCCATCAAACTCACATACAAGAGAACAAGACATGCCCATCAGACCCTCACCTCCCTGGTCACGAAGGTGGAATAGCTCTGATAGGCATTGCTCAAGGGCATGTTATTCTACGTGGCAATGGTCGGAGACACGGTTATTGGAGCGCGGCTCAGGAAAGATGAAGCTGACATGGGACCACGCTGGGGGAGTGTACTGAGAGGATGGAGGCCCGTAATAGGAAGGGTTCACCGGAAATGGCACCCTGCCCCAACCTGGAAGTTGATTGGGTGGAGGTGCAGGTGAGACGTGATCCGCTCCAGTGGTAGTGGTGGGCGAGGAGTTGGAGGGTGTGGCAGTGATGGTGTTGGCAGCAACCGCAAGGGATGAGGGGAAGGACACACTTGTGCGAGACCAATGTACATGCATTGCAAAGGCGAGGTGTACATCATCACGGGTTGCAAGGAACTTGGGGAAAGAATTCCCAATAGGTCCACAACTCTAGCAGGTGACTAGAGGTGGAGTCTGTGGGCTGTGGCACCCACCTTGACCATGGCCCCTTCCGTGACCTTGGCCATGTTCCCCATGTCCACGACCTGTCCCAAGGGTAGGATGGGCTGTGGTATTGGAAGATGTGGATATGAGAGACAAAGAGTAGGAAGAAGAGGAGGAAGGGGTTGTTGTAGCCACTGTAGCCACAACTGTGCGATGGAGATGCTTGTCCTGGACATTGTTCCACAAACTTTCTAGGCAGGCATCTGTAAACTCGTAGATTGCACCAATTCCTGGTGCTAAACCCAGTGGCACTAAATCTGCAGCAAGACGTTCAAGCTCAGTGCAAGAGACATGTAGATATAGGTCAGGGAGTTCAAGGATGAGGGCCAGCCATAGTAGGGAGACATGCAGAGGAGGAGCAGGAGCAGTCTTATAAAGCTCACGAAAGCATGCGAAGCCTGCAATCCTGATATGCATTAACAAACTCATCCATGTGCATGCACAGCTGGTTGAGTTGGATAATAAGTACAATTTGAGAGGCATGACCTGTAATCGTCTTGCGGGGTTGAATGAGTGCATACGTACCAATGGGGTCAGCAAGGATGCAACATGCAGAGTCAGCATTGTACGTACCAATGTCATAAAGAAGGTCATCCGGATCCGCGTTGATCAAGCCGTGCACAGCATGAATGACCTTGGACTGAGATGGGAAAAAACAGGGGGATGCGATATGATCAGCTGGGGAGCAGTACTTTCAGAGTATCTCACCTCGACCCTACGAGCTGAACCGTGTTTCACACAAAGAAAAAGTCATATCTAGCATGAAGTGTGGTGATGATGTCCTGAAGTCCTTTTGGCGCTGAGGTGGGAGAGAGTGGATAAGGTGTTTGCCTTTAGGATGAGTACCAGTCGACCCCCCACAATAGCGGACCCAAAATTGGACGCGGACTTCCCTTGGCCGCCCACCGCATCCTAGCCAACGCAGTTCCCCGCATCTTCAGCATGGACTACAGCCACAGCGCCAGTTATGGCAGGGAGAGATCCATGACCATGTTTGCAACCGTGGTGGCCATCTCTGCCTTGGCATGAGCTGCGTGCTGAAGCTCTTCATGCAGGCATCATTTGTAGGCCTGAGCCTCATGTAGTACAGCCTGCAGTGTCGCAAGAGTCTCAATATTCTTGGGCATGGTGGAAGTGAGAGGAGGTGCAAACTATGGTATGAAGGAATGTAAGAGTATACGGAGAAATGCTCACCCCGATAGGGTCAAGGCAGAAGCGAGAAAAGCGACAACATGATGGCGACTGTAGAGGAAGCAAGCACTGATACCCACACTGCAACGGCCACCGTGAGACATAGCAGACCCGTCACGATGGCACCGCAAACTGCTACAGAGGAAACCAGCACTCTATTCTTGGCGTGGTGTGCAAGGGCCCGAGGCTCTTCTAAAGGGATGATTACTGTAGCAGGTGTGGAGGTGCAAATGAAGTTGATTGTACCGAAGGTGGTGTCTGCTGCCGTGGTGGCAGCTATGGAAACAACATGAGATTCTGTCAAAATCTGCACAACAATGTTGGCGCCAGCTGCAGGCAACAGAGAGTGGGATGTGGTTGCTTCTGTGTAAGTAGTAGAGGGCCTCCAAATAGCAGTACTCGTAGGATCCCTGCTAGCTTTGGCTGAAGCAGAGAATGTGGTAGCACCACCTGCTGTAGTTTCCAAGATGGTGCCCACTAGGGTAAGAGAATTCATGTAGGAGGGAAGGAGGGGGATGTGTCCAGGTTGGTGTGTGTCACTGGCTGCACTGGCCACAAAGTCTGAAGTTCTTTCAGGATCTAGCTGCTGGTCAGAGGCCTACATACCCTACTGCACTTTGATGTCAAATATTGACTTAATGCGTAATCTAAATTCGATATGAGGTCTGGTTCAATTTTCCCATTTTGACGAACGCCTAGACTCCAGCGAGTGTGCCTCCTCGTCAGCCTTGCTTGCAGCCGAGGATACGAGCAAGGCTGACAAGGAGGTTGTTGCCAAGCTTGATGAAGAGGCTTTTTTACACTTTGAGCTCTTGAAATGTGAAACAGGAGGCCAAATAATACTCAGTACAGATTTTTTTACACCGGAAACAGAAACAACCAGAAATAGTAGCATAGGATCTAGGGCTGCAAGAACGAATTAGTGAACAATAGCATGTTGAATTTGAATGTTAACATTTGAATTGTTTTTGACAGCCTTTTGATGTGAAACTCACTTTTGATGAGTTTCAACCAAGGCAATAATAGTTAAATTCAAAATCAAAGTGCAGTGGTGTACCTTGAGGGGTTGAGGGAAGAGACTCGACGGTGTGCAGAAGAGAGTCGATCTCATAGTCACATGCCTCTTCAACATGCTGGACATGATCACCCCAGCAGCGAGGGGACAGTCTCTGCATCGAGAGCAACTCGTTGGTGATGTGGTCTCCGGGCCACACCCACTAGTGGCCACTGATGGAGACCTCCGCAGCCCGTGGGTCAACTCTGTCTTGGTCAAATGTGGGGGCGATGTTGGTACTGATGTCCTTTCTTTCCACCATCACGTTCACAAGATTCACCTCTACTTGAGGTTACAGAGGCGTTCTCCCTATGTTGCTGCTTGCAGGTCGAATGGGCAGCACGCGAACGTGTGGCATCGATGAAGTGATATTCAAGGTGCAAGATGACTGCAACACTCGTTATAGTTTCCATGATGGAGTTGTTTGTATGGGTAGCTTGGAGAACAACAAGATGGTCTCCTTGGCTAGAATGAGGGGTCAAGAGAGCCAAGGGATAGAAAGAGAAAGATGGAGGTAGAGATTCTGAAGCTCTGTGCGGTACTTCAGACAGTGTCGCGATTATAGGGCACACACGTGAAGAGAATGGCAGGAGTATCGAATGGACCAAGAGTGGTTTACAGATGAGTGTGCGATGGCGGAGCTGTTGTAGAGAAGCTACAGTATACGTGATGAGATGGTGGGTCTCCCTAAATGCCTCATGATACAATGGGAGAGGATGGGCACTCCCGATTTCTCTGATACTAGTAGTTAAAAGAGCCACCCTATGGAATCACGTGTAGCAAATTCTTTGACATGCAGTGACACGCAATGATGTCCACGGGGTCCATCATGATGTCAATGAGAGACGAGAGGCTTGCTCCACAAAGTTAGTTTTGAAACTTCACAAGTGTGGAGTTCAAAGAGCAAGAGCTGGTGAGCCGGGTGCCGAGTGTGTGAGGAGCACGTCGACACGAAAACCGCCACTCAAATGTCAAGCCCTCTTGGCAGAAATCGAGGACGGCTACTCACATCGACACTTGGCTAACCTGGTCGGGTGGCCACTTAAGTCTCAGTACCCGGCTAACTGAAAAAGTTCCAACTTCTCTATGATTGTTACATGTTTGGAGATGGCACCGACATCCTAATGTATCAAGGAACCAGAGCTCCCGCAAGCAATAGCAAAATCAAGGGGAGCATCATGGGGCTGAGAGCCACCAAGTGGTGAGCTCTAGCTGGCGATCGAGTCGAAAAGTCCCACCATGTGGATCTCCAACTTATAGTAGAAGCTTTAGTGTAATCACTTAGTCCCATGTAAGGCTACACACAGATCCTATCCGTGGATCTTCAGGTGGACCCGGATCCTCTGGACGGATCCAAGACCTAGATCTGGATCCAGGGTAACGGATCCATGGATTTGCGGATTCATGGATTCACGGATCCGGGACCCGGATTCACGGTTCCCCTATACCGGATCCACCCTGATCTAAAAAGAAATAATCAAACTATACGAAGGACACGCTTGACTCCTCCCTGGGAGAAGTCGTGCATGCCCACAACACGCATGAATCCTCTCAGGGAGGAGACCAACGCAGCACAATGTTCTGGGATTAATCGCGAACCCTGTGGTTGGAGGATTCGCGAGTCCTTCCATAACGCCGTATTGTGCTGTTATGGGAGTACACGTACTGGATTGTACACTTTGTGATCCCGATTTCTTACACAGATGATCCACGCCGTTGGAACGTCTGTGCCTGTCAAGAAACGGCCATTGAGGCCGGCGCTCATGTGAGGGTCGGTCGCGTGCGCTGGACGTGGACCACCAGAACTTCGCGCTCGAAGTTCTCATGGTCCACATCCGATGCACGGTCATGCTCCACTCAAGTGGGGATGTCAAGCGCGGCGTGCAGACATGAATATTTGAATTTCAATGATCGAGTTTCTCTAATCTGCGACAGACTTGAGCAGGACCTCTCGTAGTTTTTTCCTCCTCCCTCCCTCCCCCCACCCTCCCCCCCCTCCTCAGGATCCGGTTAGGATCCGGGAATACTAACCAGATCAAAAATCTTGAATTCGGATTTTCGAATCCGGATCTAGAACCGGTATCCACTGGTAGTTATCGCAGATCCTAGGATACCTGTGTAGCCTGTCACATGTACACGGTGTGATGGCAGAGGCATGTCAAGCAAGACAAAGGTCATTATGGATGTCATGGGTTACAACTCAACAACCAACACCAACATGTTGTCCACCTACTGCACCATTTGAGTTTATTTACCATAGAGTTATGGTTTATCACCCCAAAGTCACACACTTGACAATCAGTGTTTTAAAAAGTGTATTTCTTCATGCAAACATTTTTTACAAAACATCCACATGAATGCATGTCAGCAAAGCCCAGATGCATATTCCATGTATAGAACTAAAATATAAATGGGCTATATGTGATATTTAGCAGTTTCTGTGAACAGTCCATGTTCACTAGTTTGTTCACTTCCCAAGATACTTGTTGATACACTGTTTCGCAGATTGGTCAAACATGTTCCCATAAGGTTCTGATAACTTTGACCACTTCCCACAAAGGTTGACACAACTATTTCTTACCGCATTGATGTTTTAATACTTTCAATATGCTGAATCCTCGACGACTTTGGAGTTTAATTGAATTGTACCTTGATATCCTTGAAACCTCCCAAATTCTCAATGGAGTTTCTAGAAGCAAACTGTCATAAAAGGGTGTCATACATGTTGCTCAAATTGAGCGTCCAAGATCCCACGTTTGTTTCTTTCTGCTCTGTACCTCACCTTTGTTGATACTCCGAGCGGAACGTGGATGGTTCACAACAATGAGGTGCGGAGCATTGAACGATTCGAGGAATTGGGACAAATGGATAGTTTGTATGAATTTGTACTTCAATGAAAATTGTGAAAACAAATTGTATATATATAATGAGAAGAATAAAAACGAGGCATATGTTGGGTCTTTGGCGCTCGAGCAGAATGACACTTGTGAGGTCGGGCCGTGAGTGGTCACTTCGAGGAACTCCACCAATAAGTCGGGAAATTTCAATAATATCAGGACGTGATTTTTTTTAGAAGTCTAGCGCCATCGAGAAATTGATAAAATTGATTCAAAATATTGACATACTTTGATCAATATTTTTGATGTACAATAATTCTGTTGACCATTCAAGAAAGTGGTCGAAGTTGTCAGAACCTTCGGGGAAAAAAGACCAGAGGCCGGGACAAGTGGCCCACATGTCGAAGTTTTATGCCATCTGGCATAAAACTTCTGAGTTTGACGCACACTGAGCCACAAATGTAAGGACAAAGATACCCACTCGCGGAGTTTAGGGAATTGTGTATGTATTCGACAGAGCGCGTGGGCATACGTTGGTCGGTATTAGTAGCCGTCGATTAGATAATTGATATCTCAGAGATTTTCGTAGGGCTCCCGTTTGTTGTGCACGGTGTCGTATTCATGCCACTTAACCAGATAGTTTTTTTATTTTCCCACTGTGTCGGTGTCCGGGGATGTCTTCAGTCACATGCTTCATATCCCTGTCCCCTCGAATAGGAGGTGGGTGTGCTATGTTTCTGCGGAGGAAGCTCTTTCTTGGATTGTTGTAATGTTTGAGCTTACTGATGTAGAAGAGAAGGTGGAACGCCATGCTTTTAATCATGCAAAGGTGAGCAATGACAAGGGTTTGTCTTTGCTCGGTCTCAAATGGTCCCAACCATCAAGATCCCAAAATCCTGTCCGTGTAGTTTGATGTCAGTCGAGCTCAGTAGGATGCAATCGCTAGCGTTAAATACGTCATTGTTTTGTGTCAGTGCACCGCTTATTACATTGCCGCTTGTGTCTTTGCGATAATCTGTTGTATTTCCTCCAAAATGCCAGAGAAATTCCATCAATGGATGTCAATTGTGGGAATGTTGTTCTGGCTTTGAAGTCCTGCCGATGTGGCGGGAAGTTTGCTGTAGACAATCTCGAACAGAATTTTGCCTTTTCTTGTGGAAGTGAAGGAGAGTAGTTGTATGCGAGTTCGGTAGTCGGCAGTTTTTTTTTCCAATCAGTGTCGTGTGGCTTGCATAATGCGCCAAGAAGTTGTTTGAGTGTCTCATTGGCCCGCTTTGTCCGTCGTTTGAGGATGGAACATCGTTGATAGCTGGCCCCGACTGTTGTAATGCATCATTGATACATTCCAAAATCAGCTAGTGAATCGACTGTCCCTTTTGTTGATGATGGTACGTGGCACGTCGTGTAGCGACACATTCTGGTTTAGAAACAAGTGTGCTGTCCCTTCCACGGTGACAGTGGTTGTGGTCGGGATGAAGTGTGAAATATTTTTCCACCACCACTAGGATGACATCATATCTCTCATGAACTTGAAGTTCTTGTATCTAATTCGGAATACTGTCCCTTCTATGTCCTTATCAGATATGCAAGGATGATGCTAACCAGTACGTAGGTCGATATTGGTGAGAATTTGGGCCCCATGGAGTTGGTCAAAATGTTTTTGCTCTCGGAAGGTGATAGCGGTTCTTGATGGTGATGTCATTCAACGGTCGGTAGTCAATGCATCTTTCCAGATTTCTTCTTCATGAAAAGTACAAGTGCCGCATAGGATGACATGGAGAGTTTGATGAACCCCTGACCATCTGCTTCTTGATTTTGATCAACTCTTGGTCGCTCATTCGACAGGTCCCTTTCACTATCAGTTTGTTACCCGAATTAAAGTCTCTTTGGTGACCGACGTTTCATTACAGAGGTAGCTCCCAAGGAATTTTGTAATAAAAAAAAACCCCTGTCGAACTCCTCGATCAGTAGTGCAAACTCCTCTGGAACGTTAACAAATATGTAAGGTGTCGAGGCCAATGTGGACACCACTGTTGTTACAATTTCTTCCACATCTCTTGTTTCCATGTATATTAGCCATGGCTGATCTCCATGTCGCTAGTATCTCTTAGCCACGTCCAATGATATCGTCTGGTGTTTTCTGAATGATGCGGCTTCCTGTGCTAATTTCTATAACTGCCGCTACGTCGTGGTTTGCTTGACCAACAGCTGGTATCGTTTTCTGCTGTTCATGCTAACATACAAGGATCTGCTACTCTAGTAAAGGAAATCCAACAATTTTCTACTGTACAAAAAATCTCGCCCGAGGATGATTTTGTGGTTGCTCATTGGGCAAGTTTTATTGACCATTACATCATGCAGATCTCTGATCTCCAGCCGGAGAGGTTTGTGAAGCCGATAGATCTGCAGTCATCTACCGACAGATTTTCCTTCAAACACTCCTTGTTTGGTCTGCAAATCCAGCTTCTGAACCATGTCTTTGCTTAAAAAACGGTGAGAAGCTCCCCATCTAGTAATGTTGATGTTGTTCTGCAACTTTTACAACCCGGTTGTACCCGCATCATTATCGCCAGCATGTCGGTCACGTGCCCCTTGTCAAACTTTGCAATCTAAGGAACCCTTGTCTCTGGTGATGTGAGCCGCTTTGATGGGTGATCGGTTCGCACATATATTTCTGACCACGTAGGAGTTCCAGCGCCTACTCTTGCCCTTTGCCGTTTCTTGTTTCCTCATTCATATTTGTGGGTTATCCCCCCTTTTGCCCTATTGCTGCCATTTCCAAAAGTCACAAAGATGTGCCCCAGCTTCCCACAAGCTGAGCATAGCCGTTGATTGCGTTGATCGACGACGTCAATCTCTATTGGAGACAAGGTTTCCGTCGTCTATGAATTCCCTATGCCACGATAAGTTTTGTGGTCTTGGGGTCGCCAATTGTTGGATTCATGCATCCGAGTATTGTAGTTGGTGTTGTTGATGAGATCGGCTGCTACATCATTTACAAAAGATCATCTCAGATGCCATACATGGTGATTTCTCACGAAATATATTGCTTGAAGCCGTTTTTGTAGAAGAAACAGAGTTTGTTGAGGACGAGGTCGCTGCCGGTTCACAAAAACGTCGCGTGTACTGTATCACTCTAGGCTGCTCACACTTGAGTTAAAGCCTGTGAGCGTACATCGGTCTTCTTGTTCATTTTGATTTCACAAATTCATTCGAGTTCTCTAGTGACACCAGGTAGTCGTGCCATGTTGGATTGATCTGCTCGGGAGGTAGAACACTTGTGGTCCACGATGTAAGAGCGGTCGCGTGAGCTGCTGATCCAGTCACACCAGTCTCTTGGTGCCGTTGGATGATATTTAGATCCAACCACCAACCCAAAGCCTTCTCATGCAAAAATGGGGCCGCGATGTCATGTTTTTCTCATGATTGTTGACCCCAAAAATGGTGAAGTACACATCCAAGCTTGCCAGCCACTTCCTGATAGTCGCTCCCTTGGAGTTTGCAATATCGAACAGCTCAGGGAGAGCCGGTCGACTTTGGGGCCTACTCGAGAGTTGAAGATTTCTCTCCATGAGCACTGCTCCTTGCGTACGTGAATTCCATAGCCCCTCCATCGCCGTGTTGAGCTCCTTGAGCACATAGATGTTGAGGCTCTCGAGTCCCAGTAACTTCTTGTACATGTCTTTGTTCATACGATCTTGTTGGCCGGTGCCTCCCATTGTGCCAGGTTTCGTCCTGGCAAGCAACAACGGGGGCGGATGATTCACCGAGCCTGAGGGGTCCGTCACCGGGTTGGTCTTCAGGGTCGTCAATGTTGTGCCATCTGCCGCAAAGGTCACCACCGTTGTGTGATTTGCTTGAAGAGCATCGTTGTTTGCGTGCCGCTCATCCTCCATCGCCAGAGACTTTACTACTGCTCATTGTCGGGCACGCACACTTCGTTCACAATTGTCGTCATGAGGTCTACAAACTCGTGAACGGTGGAGATGCGCTGAAGGCTTGTGCGAGGTTGTCGCCTTGTAGTTAATGCATTGGTCCCTCCCCCCCTCCCAGCATCGCTACGCTCTGATACCAAATGTTGTGCTGAGCGGAACGTAGGTGGTTCATAGGGTTGAGGTGCAGAGCAGTAGAGGATTTGAGAAAGTGGGACAAATGGATAAATTGTATTCAACAGTAAGTGTACTTCGATGACAAGTGTCGAATAAGTCGAACGCATACATAGAATGATGAAAATCACAAATGAGGCATATGTTTTATCTTCGGTGCTCCAGCCAAGGGACGCGTGCGAGTCCGCGGCATGAGAGGTCGCTTGGAGAAACTTCGTCAAGAAGTCGGGGGGGGGGGGGGGGGGGGGGGGGGGGGGTGGGGAGGGGGGTTTTAAAATATTGAGGCGTGGTTTCATAAAAGTCTAACGTCGTCGAGAAGTCGATCAAATTGTACTGAAACATCGATAAAGTTTGCAAGAATCCTGTCGACCATTCTAGAAAGTGGCTAAAGCTGTCAGAACCTTGGGGAACGAAAAACGAAAGGTCGGGGCAGTTGGCCAAAACGCATCTGGCCGAATGGCGTACAAATCCCGAGGGTGACACGTGGTGGGCCATAAATATAAGGAAAATGATCTCCACTCGTGGATTCTAGATACTCGTGTACGTCTTGGACGTGACACCTATGAACCATCCATGTTCTTCTTGGCGTTACAGAAGTCTTGTGTCAATGTGAAATACCAGTAGGATTATTTTGCAGCTCTCCTATTCCTAAGATAGTTTAACCTCATTAAAACATATTTCTCTTGATCCATCACCACTAAGGTTTTTGTTTGAGATGGGTTCCCCCCTCCCCCCCCCCCCCCCCCCTCATGGCCTGGTCGGTGCTGAGATACCGCACTAGCATTTAAAAGGTTAGAAGAAAAAAAAAAAGAATATGAAGATAAAAAAATTTCTTCTTAGGTTCATTCGACACAAATTCTTTTGTAAGCAGAGCAATTCCATACAAACACAAAATATGTTTAGTACTTACTCAGGTCTTGGCCCAAGTCCCGCACAAAGCCTTTCATCTCAAATCTCCAACTTCAAGACATCGAACGCAGGCACTGGTGAACCTCCCCCACGTCACTCAAAAGAGCCGCGGATCTCGCCAAACACGAGCTCCACGACCAACACTCGCTCCACCTTGAGGACATGCACCGGCTACATGACAAAAAAAGGCAACACAGGGAGTAACTGAGTTGCACAGAAATTCTTAAAACCCGACCATAATCACACAAATATTCAAAAAAACCTTAAAATGATTAATTTGAGTACCTTCTAAATGCTGGTACGGTAGTCACCTCCTCTTCTCGCTATGACGGTGGGCAGAAACCAAAAAGCACTTACAAGTGCGGCACAGCTCCTGCTCGTCGCATTCGTCCTACATTCGTCCTACACAGTAAGAGTCACTCTGACGCCAATGCACAAATGAGAAGCAAATAAAAAATGACAAGAAAAATTTAACGATTGAGTGCCAATTGTCGCTCTATATTCAGGAACGCGGATCTCAGGTAGTGGCTGCTCTCTCGTTGCTCTCTTGTCCTGACATTCCCAAGGTCAGATGTGTCTCGGGCTGATTCCCCCCCCTCAGGGAGGAGGTGTGGAGGGGGCGGGGAAGTGAAGGTGCACGACCAGTCCCCCGCCTGGATTGCCAGCTTATGGTTGGGCCTTGGCCACAATGACAGTGCGTGCATGCGCGCGCGCGAGCACACGCGTGCACGCACGCGGATGGGTGCCATCGTCGTGCGGAGACACGCGTGCACGCACGCGCATGGGTGCCATCGTCGTGCGGAGACTTGCGTGCACGCACGCGCATGGGTGCCATCGTCGTGCGGAGATTTTGCTCTTTTTGTGGTGGCCCCTCCTCTTTCCCACCGCTTCCCTTCTACGGCTTGCCGCTGAACGCTCCTCACTTCCTCAAGATTTGCCGGTGACCCGTGCCTGCAAGCTTTGTGCGCGGTACCTCGCTGCTGACCATTCCGGACGTTCAGTGCTTCCACGTCAACCATGTCCTGGGATCCTGCCTCTGCACTGAGCTCTCCTCCCCAGTTCCATTCAGCTCCCGATTCCAATCGGCTCTCTGCCTCCATCCAGAGCCAGCCACAGTCTGGCCCGTCTCGTAAGTCTGCCTTGAGTGGGTTGCCTTGCCCCTCTCGTCAGGAAGCTTGGCGGCCACTCCCGCCCTCTGGTGCGTCTACTTCTCCCGCTGGCCGCAAGCAGTGGCAGCGTCCGCGTCCCCCGGTCCGGCGCTGGTCTGCCTGCCATGGCGGATGAGGTGCGTGCTTTCACTGTTCCCACTGGGAACTGCTGCATTGCTGTTTGCTTGAAGCTCGTCTCGAGAGGGCAGCAGCGGTCTGGGTGAGCCTTTTGCCATTCAGAGTGCGGACATGCACATGCCGCTGCATGTGCTTGAATCGTGTGCTAGGCTGGAATGGTCATGCTCCTATGTACACCCCCCCCCCCCCCCCCCCCCCCCCCCCCCCACCCCCCCNGCTGCATTGCTGTTTGCTTGAAGCTCGTCTCGAGAGGGCAGCAGCGGTCTGGGTGAGCCTTTTGCCATTCAGAGTGCGGACATGCACATGCCGCTGCATGTGCTTGAATCGTGTGCTAGGCTGGAATGGTCATGCTCCTATGTACACCCCCCCCCCTCCCCCCCCCGCACCCACCCACACACACCAGTCTAGCAGCTCCTTCCTGTACCCTGCATTTCTCCCTCATCCTCTCTGTGGCCAGCAGTTGGGCTGCCGGAGCCGGCATTCCTGTGTTGCTGGCCTATGCGCACGATCCACCGTTTGTGTTCACTTCTCGTGTCATGGGCGCGTGTCTGCACACTTGTCTAGGCCGGCGAATGTCTGGGAATCGTAAGTACCTCTGTGATGTAGCACAGCACAACACTTTGCTCTCCAGCACAACACTACGCTGTCATTTTACGCAGGAGGACGACATGCTCGATTGGGAGGCTGCCTTTGCAGAGGCAGAGGTGTTGTCCGCTGCCCACAGACAGTCGCAGCAGCAGCAGCAGCAGCAGCAGCAGCAGCAGCAGCAGCAGCAGCAGCAGCAGCAGCAGGGGGAGCAGCAGCAGCAACACTTCCACCACCGCCACCACCACCACCACGACGACCACCACCACCACCGCCACCATCAGCAGAAGCTACAGCAGCCACAGCAGCAGCAGCAGCAGCAGCAGCAGCAGCAGCAGCAGCAGCAGCACCCTCACCATCAGCAGCAGAAGATGCTTCTTCCTTTTCACAGCCGTGGTGGAGCCGTGTTGCGACCGTGCTCGTCGGGGTCGTCAGGGAAAGGCCCCACTGTGGGATCCGGTGGGACTGTGAATAGCGAATCGCTCCTCCTCCGTGCGTGCCATCTCGACACCCCAGCCAACCCCTTGCTCCTCCAATCGCGCTCTCCCCTCGATCGCCAACAACGTGACACGGCAGCCGGAGACACAGCGTCCCCTCATTCGTCTCTGTCTCCACACCACCTCCTCGGCCGTGGCACAGCACCTGCCATCGCCATGCCTCTCCGTTCACCCTCGCCTGCACGGCGCCTCGGCATGCCAGCAGGTGATGCCTCTGCGATTCCTCACCCACCCCCCCTGCCTCCGCACAACCACCACATGAATGCACCTGGTTCCTCGCTCCTGCCGCCCACCTCCGCCCCTGTCCGTCACATCAGCGGCGGCGGCGGAGAAGCAGGCCCTGGTGCGCCAGCAGCAGGAGGAGAAGCAGGCCCTGGTGCCCTCCGCAGAATCTTCTCCGACTCGGAGAATGCCGGCGCAGCGGGGGCGGGAGGAGATCTGCGTCCTTCCTCACCCTCTCTGATGCATGCCAATCGCGCGGCGCTGCCAGCTTCGCCACAGAGGTAGTAGGCGCCGGACGTCAGCAGCCCCACACCTTCCCACTCTCCACCCCTTTCGGTGGAGGTGGGGTTGTCGCTCACAGGCTCCCTCCCCACTCTCCCCGAACTCGCAAACCCTGTGAAACGGCGGAAGGAAATAGTTTGGGACCATCCTGTTCTCCTCATGATGTGGGTGCCAGGCTTTGCCGACCTTTCTCTCCTCCTCCTCCTCCTCCTCGTCCCGTCCACCCAGGTCGGCAGCCACAGCCAGGTCAAGGTCGTCAGGACCGGCAGCAGCAGCAGCAGCAAGCGCCAGGGCAACCGCTTTCTTCTCCAGAGACTATGGACGGCAGGGTTTGGTCTGACAAGCCTGACGGCAACGGGGAACTGGAGTTGGACGACAGTTTCCTGGAAGCTGCACTGGATGATGTTGACAGACTGACCGCAAATTACTTGAGTGCGAAGTCCCAGCAGCAGCAGGAGCAGCAGCAGCAGCAGCAGCAGCAGCAGCAGCAGCAGCAGCAGCAGCAGCAGCAGCAGCAGCAGCAGAAGCAAAAGCACGGAGCATCCTGGATTCAGCCGTGCACTGGCATCCAGCGTCAGAGTGGGGTTGCTCCTACTCTACCACAGAATAGGGCTGTGGACCGTTTCCCGTCACACGGTGGGCAGGGGCCTGCCTGGCTGGGCGACCGCGATGGAGCTCGTGTTGGAGCGGCGCTGGACGGTGATGCTGGAGAGGGATGGACGGCGATTCAGAGGCGGCGTTTCCAAGGGACAGCAGGGAACCGTGCGCAAGCAGGCGTGCATGGGTGCCAGTCCGGGCAGGGAGGTGGAGGAGGAGGTCAGGTTGGCGTGGATTTTGAGGACAATGCAGGTGAGGAAGGGGCCGCGAGTAAGAGGCGGCGTCTGCACTGCCCAGAGGACCGTGTGCAAGCAAGCGTGCACCCCTGGAGCCGTGCCAATGACCGTGCCCCACACGAGGACATAACACCACCTGGCAGGACAGCAGCCACACGAGGCGATTCAGCGCTGCATTACTCGCAGCCTTGCATGCCACCGCCCACGACTCCTCCTGGTGGACATTCCAAGGGCATGGCTGTGCCACACGGGGACGTGCCATGTGGCAGAACAACAGCGGTGCATGGCGCTTCAGCGCAGCATGTCTCGCAGCCTTGCATGCCACGGCCCGTGAATCCTGGCGCCGCCAGAATTCATGGGCTCCCAGGGCAGGCTGGCGCCCAAGCCCAAGGCATGGCTGTGCTGCACGCGGGCATGCAGCCTGGCAGACCCGGCGCTGGAAGTGCCAGGTGGGCCTGGGCAGACCCGCACGAAGGAACGCAGCGTGGTGGGAGACATGGAGGTGGCACGACTGCGCTGCCGCCACGTGCCATGTCGTGCGGCACATCGCATGGCATGCCGTGTGGTGATGTTGATGGCAGACAAGCACGCGCCACGGCTGTCGCATTTGGCAAGCAGCAACCGGCGGCCCCGGCCTGTGCAGGAGGAACGGCGGTGGCCCCTCGTGGCGCCGCTTGCCTGCATGGTCAAGGTGGTGGCTCATCAGCACGGGAACCCGGCGTTTGGGCTGCGCAAGACAGACGACAGCAAGGGGATGCAGCACAACAAAGGGGAGGCCCCTTGGAGGGAGGGGTGAGAGAGTCGCATGAGCTGCGGTCGGATGGAGGCTTGAGGGAATCACACGGGTTGGGGTTGGAGGGAGGCTTGGGGGAGTCACACGGATTGGGGCTGGAGGGAGGCTTGAGGGAGTCACATGGACGGCGGTTGGAGGAGGGGCAGTCATTGAATGAGGGCTGGAGCGATGCCCGCGGTGGCAACCGTGCCCAAGAGCCTCTGGTGGATGAGCAAGCTGCGGCGTCTTGGGTGTACCCCTGTGAGTCCCATTGGAACATTGCAGAAGTGTGTGCGGGAAACGTCCTGGAAACATGGAAGAAGTCTGCCTGGAAACTTCCTCAACACACACTGAAGAAGTGTCCGAGAGGCTTGAATCTGGCAGTGATTCTTGTTGACAACAGAACTGCCATGTCATGGGCGCAGTGTGTGTGTGTGTGTGTGTGTGTGTGTGTTTGTGTGCGCGCACGCGCACGCGCGTGCGTGCGTGCGTGCGTGCGTGCGTGGGTGCGTGCGTGCGTGCGTGCGTGCG